>CAJVPS010000683.1:0-20936 GCA_910591765.1 Ambispora leptoticha | reverse complement strand
ATAAAATGTAAAAGTTATAAGAAAATGTGATTTTGCATAACCACAAAAAGATTAAGGAATTAGGGATTTTTATGCTATTACGGTAACAATACCATTAGCTTGTATAGTAATATTAAAGTCTTTTAGTTACTCAGTTAGATCTTGATTATTTTCTCAATATTTTCTGATTCAAATAATAATCTTTTCTATAAGCTGATTATTTTGATCAGTTATTTAATTAGTAAGTACTCCAAGAACTTGGATAAGATTATTCAAATTATTATTATTATTTTGTTAATCCATTTGATTATCTTTTTCTTTTTCTTCTATTTATTAATTATTATCTTCTGAGTTGGTTTAAGTATCTTCTTCTAAATCTGAAGAATCATTATTTTCTTTTGATTCTAGAATTAATATATGATAATAATCAAAAGTAATGCAATACAAAATTAAAAATTATTAAATTGTAATATCTTTATACAGACTTAAGAATATCAAATTATAATTAATAGATTTAATTATATATATACAAATAACTTAAATATAATAAATTCAATATAGATAATTAAATCAATTATATTATAATTATAACATTTATTTAATTTTTAATATAAATTTATATAATTCTTAATATAAAATAAAAATATTATATTTTTTTATTTTTTAACTATATCTAATATACTATCATCTAGTATAATTATCATGTATTTTTTATTATATCACAAATTCTTTTTGATATAGAACAAATTAAATTTGTATAATAATTTATATTAATTTCCTTCCAAACTAGCTATATTTTTTTCTATAAGTCTTCTGTACCTGAAATTGATCCAGAAAGATACTAAAGATGATAATTTAATTTATTCCATAAATATTCAATTAGATTTAGATCAGATTATTATGCCAGCCAATCTAAAATAGTAATATTATTATTATTAAACTACTTTTTTATCAAATTAGTTATATATTTGGAATTATTATTCTGTTAGAAAATAATCTCATTAATAGCTAATCCATATTCTTCAATAGGATTTATAAGATCTTCTTTAAGAATTTGTCAATATAATATGTCATTCATATTTCTATCAATCTTATAAAAGTTATTAATATCACAAAAGATGAAATAATCATATATTATTACTTTTCTATTACTAAATTTTACTATAAGTTTAATATGATGACTTTTTAATAACTTATCTGTTTTTTTCTAATAATATTATTTTTCATCAGATTCAAAAATCTGAAATTTAGATTTATCAGATCATATTATCTTTAATCAATCTTTATAGATCCAGTTTTTATATTTTTTGACAAACTCAAGATAATATTATTGGTGTTTGGACTTCAGATATAATTTTTTTTGTTTTGTTCTTGCTGCTAAATCATTTTTTTTAATATATAATAAATAATATGCTCTGAAATTTTGATATTTTTAGTTTTAAAAAATGATTTTGAATAGTAACAGTAGTAGAATAGTCATGAAATATAATAAAATAGACTATTACTTTTTCTAATTGGTTATTTAATAATCATGAATAACCAAACTTACTTAAATTATTTAAAATATATTGTTTATATTATTTTTTATTAATATATAAGATGATAAAGAACTAATTTTATGAGTTCTTATTATTTCTTTTGTGATATATCTATTTTAAAGTAAAATAATTATTTTAGCTCTTTCTTTAAGAGTTGTATAATATTTTGATATTTGTTTTTTATTATTAAAAAGCTATAATATAATTTAAGAAAAAAAAAGATAAATAAAATAGTTATTTATTTTATGACTTTTATATAGTATTTACTTATTATTTGATTTCTTAAATAAAATATCAAAAGAAATACAATACTAATTTGTGTAAGTTTATATATTTATCTCAAAATTATATTTAATAATAGTAAATTAAATTTTATTAAATAAAACTGGTACTATTAATATATCATATTTATTAATTTTATTTAAATTTTGTTAGCTACTTATAAATATATTATGATTTAATGATTTTTAATTTTGTGTTATATTACTTTTGATCATTACTATAAATTATACTAGAGAAATAGGAATGTTTTCTGAATTCTTAGTTTCAGAATAATATCTGTCAATATTACTATTATCAGAAGAGATTTTTGATTGAAAGATAAAGTTTTAATGAATGAATTATTAGTAGAATTATTAATTAAATCAAGTTATTCTTTTTAAATATTAATATGATCAAAAATAAAGGTATTTACTAGTTATACTATTCTTTATTTTAGTTGGCTAATATAAATTTTACTAAGATCAAGTTAAAGTAATTCATGAAATAATAGATAAGTAATTTGATTAATTGATACTGCTTTAATATTTTCTATGAGTAGATAAAATATATAAAATTATATAATAATTTGAAGTTAAAAGAGATGATAATGAGAGCAAAAGTCTTAAATAGGTATTTTAATAGTGAAATTAGGATCTTTGTGTGCTTCAAAATAATAATTAATAGATAATTCAACAAAAAAATAATAGTTAGTTATAAAAACTCAAGATATAAATATTTATTAATTATAAATAATAAAAAAAAGATATAAAAAGAAATATAAAAGAAGTATAAAAAGAATATAAATAAAACAAAATATATAGAGGGAATCTTTTTCCATAGAGAAGATATCAAAAATATATTACAATAAATTGGTAAATGAATTTTCACTTGAATTCATCTTAATAATATAGAATTAGAAGAAACTAAAATAATTAAAGAATAAAAAGAAAGGAATTAGACTATATTTATAATAATAATAAAGATTTCTAAGATCTATATCAATATTTATAGATATTGTCTTTATAAAAAGTAAAATAATAAAGAAAGAATAAATAAATCAAAGAAATTATAAAGATTAGCTTAGTAAAACTACTAGTAATTAATATAATTCAAGATTTAAATAAAATTCAAGATTTAAATAATTAAATAGTAAAGCTACTATTAATTAAAGAAGATTAAAACTAATAAAAGATAAAAACTAAAGTATAAAAACCAAATAACTAAATAAAAATAGAGTATAACTTATTTATAATAGAGATTTTTTATTTTCAAAAATAATAAAATAAAAAGTATGACTTATTTATAATAGAGATTTTCTACTCTTAAATTAATATTAAAAATTAAAATTAATATAACATTATAATCCAAAAATCAAAATCAACTTTGTATGATCAAAAAAATAAAATCAAATGAAAAAAAGAATACTAGTATAATTAGAAAGGAAATCTTATAAAAAGATTATTATTATTATGATAATAAGCTTTTCAATTATATTTTTCAAATAATTTAATTCAAAACTATTTATTTTAAACTGGGATAACAGATCTTTTTATATATTTTTCAAATATATAAATTATTATAATATTACTAGCTAATACTATCTAAATATATATAATATAATTAAAGTACTATAATATTAATATTTAGAGATATATATATCAAAATATATTGAAAGATATCAAAGAATATTAAAGAATATTGAAGAATATTGAAAGATATAAAAGAATATTTAAAGATATGAAAAGATATTAAAAGATATAAAAAGATATGAAAGGATATAGAAAAATATAAAAGAATATAAAAGAATATCAAAGAATATGAAAAAATATTTGTAAGCAATATTTCAAATATAACTGTTCTATCAAAATTAAAAATAATCTTCTACTATATTATTCTACTATATACATAAATATCATATTATAAAAATATAAATCTTAAATAAATATAAAATATAATATCTAAAAATAGAAATATGATAATAAATATAGTATTATATAATATGAAAATAGAAATATTTATAAAATAAATAAAAATTATAGAAAAATATAATTTTATATAACCAAGAAAAATTATAAAATTAAGAAATTTTATATCACTATGGTAATAATACTATATTTAATTTGAAAATAGACTAGTTGATATAATATATATTATTTGAATAAAAGTCTTATATATTAAAAAATTTTAATTATATAAAATTATATATAATAATTATATTTTAAATTTTAATATAATATTATTTTGATTTTAAATAAATATATATATAAGTTTTATATAATTTGTAAATATATATCAGAATATATAAATAAATTTACAAGTATTTATAATTATTATTAATTTTAAAATATATCTCTTAACTGAAAATCAATAAAATAAAATTATTAGTCTTTATAAAAATAAGTAGTTAATATTAAAAATTAGTAGATTATTTAAAGTTTATAAAATAATTATTACTTATACTATTAATAAGTATCTTAATAAAAATGATTTTGTTATTTATTTCCAATTTAAATATCTAAAATTATTGACAAATAGATATCAAAAAATTCTAAAGAATATTATTAAAAATAATAATAAGAAATTAGCTAAAGAAATTAAAAATAAATTTATTAAAAAAATTATTAGAAGAAATTTGCATAAAATATAGATTTTTTGTCATATATCTGCTTATAAATCTCTTTTAAATAATCAGTAAAGAAAATAATATCTGAAATAATATATTGAAAAAAGAAATTAGAGTATTTAAAAGCAATAATCTATCATATAGAGTAATAAAAATAGATTTATAATATTTAAAAATGATAATTCAGATTATATTTGGAAAACTTTTGGTATCAGATTTAATATTATAAATTTAATTCTAATAGTAAAATTTAGAGATGAAGAATTAATAATATGAGAGTGCTTTTCTGATAAAAAATTAGGATTATTAGTAAAAGTAAATAGTAAAAATAATAGATCTGACTATATCAAAATACTTAAAAAATATTTATTACTCTTGATAAAAAAGAATTTAATTGCAGAAAGTATTGATTTCAAGATAATAATACTCTAGTTTATATTGTTAAAGATATTAAAAAATAAATTTTAATAAATAAAATCAAAGTTTTGTCAGATTAACCAAGTTAATTTCCTGACTTGAATCTAATTAAGTATTTATGAATAGAGCTAAAAAAAATAAGAAGCAGATTACAGATAATAATAAATATCACAGAATTAGAGATAGTATTACAAAAAGAATAGAACAAGATTTCATAAAATCAAGTAATAATCTTAATAAAAAGGTATGCTATGAAGAATAAAAACTATTATTATAAATAATAGATGGCTAAAATATTAATTTATATAGTTACTTTATTAGTTAAAGTATAAACTATTAAAATTTGAAATATATAATTATTATATATAATTTTATATAATTAAAATTTTATGATATGTAAGATTTTTGTCCAGATAGTATATATATTACTCAATTCAAAGCTAAACCAGTTTCTTTAAATTCTATTAATTATAGTACTCACTATAAATAATAAAAATTAAATTTAAGCTCATAACTAATTATTTATTTATTTTGCTATTTAAAAAATAAAATGATATATTATTTGTGAATAGAAAATATATATATATTAATGGTCAATTTTTTTATTCTTTTTAATAATAATTTATTCCAATTGTACTAATATTTCTTTTATTAAATTAAGATAAAGATCTATTGAAATTGAATTCCATTCTTGAATAATTTTGTGCTAAAAATAATAGAAATAAATTTTTTTAGTAAGCTTATAAACTCTTTTTTTTACTCTTTTTTTATAATGGTCCATAAATTCTCAATTAAATTGATTTTAGAGCTATATGATAATCAATCAAGGATCTTTGAAACTTCATAACAAAGAAGATTTATTATTTTTTTGCTTTATGCTTCAGATCGTTGTCTTGTTAAAAAATCCATCATTTTGATATAACTCTTGAAGCACTCTCAAAAAGATGATTAGTTAGAATTTGATAATAAAGGGACCCATCCATGTTCTGAGTAAACAGATTGTTCCTTTTGCTAAAAATACATGCTATGCATAGACTTTTGCTGGATATTTCAGAACTTCTCTTTGTAGAATCTCTGTACTGATCTTATAGAATACAGTCATGATATTTCAGAACATCTGGAAAGTTATTTCATCAGAAAAAAACAATATTTTTCTAGTTTTGATTAATATGAGAAGAAACCCATTCCACATGACGTTCATATTGTTTTTCAATAAGCATAGGTACTGTTTCGGATGGCAGGAACGGTATCCAAGATTATTAAGCTCATGGTTTATTGTTTGGGAGAATATCTCAAGATCAGAATATGTGAATTTGAGTGAGTCAGCTATTTCTTCACAGGTAGAGTAACAATCAGAAGAAACTTGTTTTCTGAGCATATGGCATTTTCGAGGTGACAGAATTTTTGGACATCCTGAAATAGGAAAGGGTTCTAATTTATTTGTTTTTTTCAGTTGAGAAGCATATCTATACATTATAGAGAGGGGATATCAGCTAATTCAGCTAAAGTCGGAACATCACAAATGCCATTAGCCCACAAGGCTCTTATAACTGATCTTAATGGAGATTCTACCATTTGCATAAAGAAAAGCGCAAATTAAGTTAAATTATTAGCTTTTTTTAGCCACATTACGATATAAGTAAATATGAATTGAAGCTTCTTTTATTGTGAAATCCTGCATATGACATAATTATGTAATAAATTCTCATTATTTATGGCGATCACTATAAATAATAAATTGTGGAATTTTGGCATTACGGAAACATATCCATACACGGACATATTTCGTAGAATTTGTTGATGCTGTGGATCAACTAAACACCCGTCATCGCGAAACATGTTTTATCATCACGTTGATGTAATCACGATGTGAGCAACTACATGTATTATAATTTATGGCGGTGATTTGCCGAAGTGTTGAATTCTCATGCGTTTAAAGAGAAGGGAGAACGGGTTATTAATGGAAGTATGATGAGCATAGGCAGTAGCGGAAGTGGGTTTTTGACCAGTTCTAATTTAAGTGTGTCGAGATCGCTTAATGTTATTAAGGTTCATTACTCTTTTTTTTTTAGTTTGCAATGATTAATTAATGTGATTTTTATTAATTCCAAGATAGAAGAATATGATTTCGAGTTATAGATAAGAGATAGAAATCTACATGTGCCGATATTGGTAGTTGGTTCTAAAGCAGACTCGTAAAGCAAGAATTAACTGGTCGTCGACAAATACGATACTGCATTGTTGATGAATGTGGAGGTGATTGTGTTAACGTGATTGAGAAGAAAAATCAGCCATATTGTCATTATTTGTTAGATTATCTCCGTTTATATAAAAGAACATGCATTTTTCTCATATTAATAACTCTCTTAGCTGCCGAAAAGATTGACACGTTTTTCGGCAAGGTGATTGACAAGAAATTTCATCATTTACTGAGTTCAGCGTTTACCCACCAACAGCAGTATACAAGCCAATTATTAAGAGAGGGTGAGTATAATCTGAAAGTATTGAAGACATGATTAATGACAGACCATGAGTTTCAAATAAAATGCAAACTAAATTAGGTAAAATCGAGAATGGCAAAACAAGTAAAAAATGGATGGGAACAAACAAACACAAAAGTGGCATGAACGAGAGATGTTCCCTATTCTAACTTTCCTCTCGAAATCACCAATTCCTATTTCTTCCAAATTCCCACGCCGCAATTAATTCCAAAACTCTCTCAATTTCTCAAATCTTATTATTCTTCCTATGAAACGTGTACTGAACGATATCACACTCTCTCAACACTAGTCACGAACGAGTCTATTATATATATTAATTATTTATTAAGCGCTAGAACGAAACGAAACGCGATTTCATTAATAAATGACCCTCGCATGGATTTTGGAAGGATTCGAACCCTCATTCCAATTAGGAATCATCAGAGCAAAATCCCAATTTATGGAATACTACGATCTATGAGAATTGGCTAGAAACTCGTAGAAAGGATTGATTGTTTAGATTAAAAAGAATACTACGGCTACAACCCCGAGTACCAATCGATCTCTGGCCATAAACAACCAAAGCAGTTACAACAAGGTTAAATAATCAACCCTGAGGAACTCGAGTGCACTCAAGTCAGAACCAAGTCTTATTTAACGCAAAGTCAAGACTTGGAGAAACTCACGACGAACCAAAGGGAACAACGCTTAAGATTCTCTATTATAACAGGGCTAGTCTTACGTTGAAATCATTAAGGCCATAAAATAACAACAGCTATCCCTAGGAAGAGAATCTTTAAAAAGAGCCGGTAATACCAAGAAAGGATCTTTGGATTTGGCGGCCACAAACTCTCAAACCAAAAGTCCAGGGTCATTTTTACATCTTAATACGATGGAAAATATTTTGTAGAGGTGTATTTTCATCACCCTTTCAAGAGCCTCGATCAACAATAATGCCAAAAGAGGAGTCTTATTCGAGTATTATCACAGAAAAACTCTAAAACTTAGGAGTTTTCAAGCAACAAATAAGCGGTCACAACTCCCCAAACGCTTTAAATTGGTGGGTTTATTTAAAGTAAAAATGAAAACTGAGAATTTCATTCTTTCGAAGAAATATTATTCAGCCAAGAGAAAATCCTATTGCTTCTTGGTAAAGCAACACTCAGATAATCTCAAAATTAACCAAAAAAGAAACATCCGCTATCATTATCACGATGCTATACCAGAAGTTTCCAATAAAAGAAGCTAAAACAAATAAAAATTAAGAAAAGAAAACCAATAGAGATCCTTTCTTTGAACTATTTTTGAAGAACAAATACTAAGACATTATTAGCCAAGAGAAAATCCTATTGCTTCTTGGTAAAGCAACACTCGAAATTAACCAAGAAACAACTGTTATCGCTGTCACGATACTATACCAGAAGTTTCCAATAAAAAGAAGTTAAAGGAGTTAAAGGGGTAGTAACAATTTTAACTAGTTAGAAACGACTACTCCATTTTACTTTGAAAAGGAGTAAAAAGAAAAGGAGTCAAAGAATAATAAACGGGAAAGTAACAAATTGACTAGTTAGAAATGACCACTCCATTTTACTTTGAAAAAGAAGTAAAAAGTCAAGCCAAGAGTGTATTCCAAGAGAAAAACCTTTAACCTTTAACAAGAGGAAACTCTGACAAAGAAACTTAGGCGTCCCTAGGAATCTTATACACCAAAGAAACTCGAAGAAAACTCAGGTAATTTTCAAGAAACTTGGTGGCCAAAGAAACTTCAAAGAAAAAAGCCAAAGTAAAAACTCATGTGAATATCGTAACATGGGAGATTGAAAAGAATTGAAAAACCTTTATATATCAATATCTTTTCTTCCCACACTCGTCTCATGAGAGTACATTCAGCTAGGGGTATAATTTATTACACATCCTTGGAGTATAATTTATTACACAATTTTACTGGACTCTTAACTGTAATAATTTTAAATCAGGAACCTAAAATGTAATATACATCATTTGTTTGCATATATTAATAAAACGTTCCCACCGATGATCTGATAGAGGGCTGAAGAAAAAATTTACGGGGTAGATCATTAAAAAAAATGAAAAAACTATATTACATGTAATATTAACTAAAGTTTTTTTTTTACATCCTCGTTGATTTTAATAAAATTAAACGTTCATTATACAGTCAACAGTCAATTCTCGACCCTTTGCTAGCGTTTTTCATCAAGCATCCTAATGGTGATGCATTATACGTAGCAATAGTAAAAACATATCTATGTGAAACCCCAGTGATTTTCAACATGTTCAAATGACTCATATAGCAGATCATGCCAAAACTATGTTAAAACTTTATCGGAATGCCCATAAAATTTTGCCATAGCGATAGCATCAGGTGAACACGCACGATAAACAAAAATCTTTTTTGCAACGATAGTTATTTATATCACCATTTTTTCCCATCCACACGACACAAAATTATTGTATAAAAGCAAATAAAATAATATACATACAAGATGCAACACTCGGAAGGTTTTGCCGAAAATGTACCTCTTAATGAATAATAACCTCAGGAAGACCACTGGATACATTTTTACTTCCAGCGAGAGATCCGATAACTCTCCATTGTTCTCACCTCAAATTCTGATAATTTAAGTAGTGAAAATATTGCTAGCACGAAATTAATTATTAAAAATGCTAGGCAATCTTCTGTCATCAAAGATATGTCCAAGAACGATATTGATGTAACAAAGATGATTTTTCTAAGATCCAACGATAATTCAATATGAAAAACACTAAAGTGGAAGGCAAATCGAAAATGTTGGAAAATTGCTAAAGCAAATGAAAATTTGTCCGAAGAATCATCGTCAGATCGATAAAACAATTGCACACACTATTCAATATCAGAGTCAAAAATTATGCACAAAAATATATAAGCCCCGACAGTTCTTTCATCAGAAGAACTATTCCATTATCAAATTTTAGAAAAACGACCGTCGGGAATTTATTCGATCCAGATGAAGAAATTAGATACTCCAGATAAAGATCTCCGTTTTCAAATTTTAAAAGAACAACTATTGGGAATTTCTCAGATGAAGAAGTGGAACGGAGAAATCCCCAACGTTTGTTTTTCTAAATTTGATAACGGAGGTAGTTCATCATCTGAAGAGTATCTAATTTCTTCATCTACCTACGTTATCAGATTTTCGAAGAACGAACGTTGGGAATTTTTCAAGATCCAAATGAAGAAATTAGATACTCTTCAGATGAAGAACTTACTTGCGTTATCAAAAATGATCGTTGGAATTCATCTGAAGTTACTACCTCCGTTATTAAATTATAAAAAATAAGCGTTAGGAATTTCTTTGTTCTAGATGAAGAACTATCTTTGTTTTCAATTTAGAAAACAACTGACCGTTAGGTGACATATTTAAAAGGCAGTAAAGGAGAATTAGACCAACAACCGACTATAATGAATAAACTTAAAAGTTGATAGCAGTAACTTCAATACGCTGACATATTGTTTCGAACTCGAAAAAGGTCGAAAGAAGTCAAATTCGATTTGTTCGCTGATTTCCTTTCTCTATGAGAATAGCTTAATGTCATAAGAAAATTTGTGATTGCGATGGCAAAATCGATCCAATTATAGAATTATGCAATGAATGGTATATATTAATTAAAAGAGTATTTATTTAAAGGTGATGGTAAGGAAATTTTTTTCATTAGTACTAACCCTCACTGAACATATAACAACGTTGCAGCTACGAATACTTATAAGTGTGCCTTTTGATTTTTGACCTTTTTCTGATTTTTTTGGCGAATTTGAGTAAAGTAAGCTGAAGTATAAATAAGGACTTTTAATATAGAAGTGCATTCATTATTCTCATGTTCACTGCATGTCAAATTTTATAGCTTAAACATGATTCTATTCACTTGCTCTAATATAAGATTTCTTTCTTAATAGACCATCAATTACAAATTCCTAGCCCCCATTATAATAGATCGTAGATCTGAAAAGATGTCTCATATGAATAGATAATCTGTAATTTTTAGGCCGCCCTTAACAATATTTAGGAAGCTAACAGAACCAGTCAATAAATATATATTCTGTTTCTTGGAGTAGGTTTCTGTCAAGAGCAGTCTGTTGGTCCTCCATGCTTTACATGGTCTTCGCTGTCAGACCGTTCAATAAACGTTTAAAGATTCTTTTCGGTATCATAAGAATTACAGATTTGGCTTTTCTTGCGGTCGACCAACCTAGAAAAGCATCATCAGATACTTATGATTGCCGTTTCCTGCCTATGCTATTGTTGGTAATCGTACTTTTCCGTATCAAATAATGCGATCTTATATGAACAACTTTTTATAGTAAAGGTTCAATTCATTCCATGATCACTTCTTCCCCAAGCCATCCTATTTATTCACTGCATCATCTTTATTTTTTTAGATTTTGTTATGCACCTGCAAATTTAAGTGTATAAGATAAATATATAATAAGATTAAGAAATTATTTTAATAAATTTTTAAAAAATTTTCATTTTCAAAATTTTATTAAAATAATATAAATATGATTTCTTTATAAAAAATCTATGATTTATATATATTTATTATTTTATAATTGTTCACTTTAAATAAATTTATTAATACTATAATATATATATGAATTTATTATTAAAATTTTACTAAATTTTTTAATTTAAAAATTAATTTAAATAACTTTTTATAAATATTTAAAATATATATATATAAATTTTTATATTATTTAAGTAACTTATTAAATTCTAATTTTTTTGCAATATATTATATATTTTTTTAAATATATATTAAATAATTATATATAAAATTAAAAATTAATAAAAATAATAAGTTAATTACAATATATAATTTGTATTAAATATTTTTAAGAAATTATAAATAATTTATATAATTTAATATTAAAATTCTACTTAATATTTATAAGAAATTTATTTTACTAAATATTAAAAATTAATTTAAACAATAATAAAAAATATATTAAAGAAAAAATTTTTAGTTAATTAAAAATAAATTGAAATTAATTTAGATACTTAAAATAAATTAATAATAAAAAATTTTAAACTTTTATTTAATTTATTAATTTTATTAAATTAAAATAAAATAATTTATATTCTTTAATAAATTAAAATTTCTTTTAAATAAAGATATAAGCTAATAATAATTAATTATTTTATAAATATAAAAAAAATATTTTTATTTTTAAAATTAATTAAATAAAATTTTTATTATAAGTTTTATATAATAATAATTCATATATTTACATATCAATCTCTTTCTAATTATATCATAACTTTCATTATCATTAATAATTCATATATTTATACGTCAGCATCTCTCTAATGATACCATAAATTTCATTATCAGTAATAATTCATATATTTACACGTTAGCCTCGCTCTAATGATATGATAAATTTCGTTGTTATTAATAATTATATATTTACACGTCAGCCTCTCTCTAATGATACCATAAATTTCATTACCATTAATAATTCATATATTTACACGCCAGCCTCTCTCTAATGATATCATAAATTTCATAATTCATATATTTACATGTCAGCCTCTCTCTAATGATACCATATATTTTATTATCATTAATAATTTATATATTTACACATCAGCTCTCTCTAATGATATCATAAATTTTATTATTATTAATAATTCATATATTTATATTAAGCCTCTCTCTAATGATACTATAAATTTTATTATCATTAATAATTCATATAGTTACACGCCAGCCTCTCTCCAATGATACCATAAAATAACTTTCATTATCAATTAATAATTCATATATTTATACGTTAACCTCTCTCTAATGATACCATAAATTTCATTATCATTAATAATTTATATATTTATATGTCAGCCTCTCTCTAATGATACAATAAATTAATAATTCATATATTTACATGTCAGCCTCTCTCTAATGATATCATAAATTTCATTATCATTGATAATTTATATATTAACATGCCAGCCTCTCTCTAATGATATCATAAATTTCATTATCATTAATAATTCATATATTACACATCAACCTCTCTCTAATGATACCATATATCATTAATAATTCATATATTTACACACCAACCTCTCTCTATGATACCATAAATTTTATTCTTATTAATAATTCAAATATTTACACGCCAGCCTCTCTCTAATAATACCATAAATAATTCATATATTTACACATCAGCTCCTCTAATGATATCATAAATTTTATTATCATTAATAATTCATATATTTACACGTCAGCCTCTCTCTAATAATACATAACTTTCATTATCATTAATGATTCATATATTTACACGTCAGCCTCTCTCTAATGATACCATAAATTTCATTATCATTAATAATTCATATTTACACGTCAGCCTCTCTCTAATGATACCATAAATTTTATTCTCATTAATAATTTATATATTTACAGGTCAGCCTCTCTCTAATGATACCATAACTTTCATTATCATTAATAATTCATATATTTACACGTCAGCCTCTCTCTAATGTTACCATAACTTTCATTATCATTAATGATTCATATATTTACATGTCAGCCTCTCTCTAATGATACCATAAATTTTATTCTCATTAATAATTTATATATTTACACGTCAGCCACTCTCTAATGATACCATAAATTTTATTATCATTAATGATTCATATATTTACACGTCAGCCTCTCTCTAATGATACCATAAATTAATAATTCATATATTTACACGTCAGTCTCTCTAATGATACCATAACTTTCATTATCATTAATAATTTATATATTTACACGTCAGCCTCTCTCTAATGATACCATAAATTTCATCATCATTAATAATTCATATATTTACACGTCAGCCACTCTCTAATGATACCATAAATTTCATTATCATTAATAATTCATATATTTACACGTCAGCCACTCTCTAATGATACCATAACTTTCATTCTCATTAATGATTTCATATATTTACACGTCAGCCTCTCTCTAATGATACCATAAATTTTATTCTCATTAATAATTTATATATTTATACGTCAGCCTCTCTCTGATGATACCATAAATTTCATTATCATTAATAATGTCGTTTATGGAGGCATTCACTTGTACATAATATATTCTTTTAGAGCGTAAATAATGCTACTTCATTACATCGTAGCGTTATTTATAAAATGATTGGTTTACTATATCTTCACTTGATCAAATTTGCTTTATTTCTTTATATATCATCGCACGAACTTAATAAAAAAACTCGTTAAATCCTACTGTATATTGGATTTAAAATGCTTGATGCTTTCATATTATTAAGGATATACGATAGAATTGCGAACACATTATTAATGAACGTTAATGCGAATTGAAATTACTAAAAAAAAATAGAAGTGCGTAGTGAAAATAGGACGACTTAGGGAGGAAGTGATCTTGGAAGGAACCGAACCTTCACTTCAAAAGAAGCTGTCCATACAGATCGCATCATTTGGCGCAGAAAAGACTGCACCATCAGTAAAGAAACTTATTGATCTTAAAGATCTTGTTGAAAGCCTTCAAATAGACTGTAAATTTACCAGATTCAAGGAAATTCTTGTCTCCGGACAGCCTGAGACACCTCAAACTAGACAAATTAATTTCATAGTCCTTGGATCATTACCCATCCTGTTCCAAGATGAAATAATGTCGCACCACACGGGGCACTGCGATTACTTTCAGCAGCGTAGACAGGAAAATCATTTCGCTGATCAATATCCTTCACATTCTAGATAGGAAGGCTTCAAGTCTAGTTTAAACTACTCAGAGGTTCGCATAAGATGCCAACAATTTCCAAATAAAACACCCTCGCAAATGAGTGCATGGGCGGACCACATAGTGACAGCCAAGCAAAAATGCTTTACAGTCATAAGTAATCCGACGATTTTATCGAATTTACAACTTAAAAAAATTGATAGAATATATATATAAATTCCATACTATCCCAAACTTTGTAAATATGACGAGATATAGAAAAATTAAATCAACTCCATCAATCCAGCTAACTTTGCTTCATTTATATAAGGCATATTAAGCTTTTCCGCAATAAGCAAAACATCTGATCTAATTTGACTATCACTAACATCAAAATTCCCGATAATTGGCGCAATCATCTCATGTAAGGCTAATTTAAAAAATTCCTTTGCTTTATCAACTTTTGCCGTAAGCGTATATGAAATAGCCAATAAAGAAGAAAGTCGAAACGAAATATGAAAAAGATTATGCTTTTTTGCCAGGTGATGCAATTGCTCAAGAATGGTTATGGATTTTGTGAATTTTCCGTTTATATGATATGCAATAGATAGCGCGTATTTGACATCCATTAACGAGAAATCCAGGTCGTAATTTTTAGGTCTGAGAGATTCAAACTCCTCAATTATACTTTCTAATTCTGCAATCAATGAATCAAGCAAAACTCTTTCAAACTGAAGTGGTGTGTCAGAGTCAAAGCGCTCCTGGATCTTTACGCGTAGCTGCTTTACTTTGTTTGATTCAGCTCGCCCCAATTTGCAAAGACGACATTGACAATTTATGCCAAATTGTTGAAGAGTTTTTGTACGCTTTTCAAATGGTTCTACCGGATCCATATAAGATAAAATCAATTCTTCTCCTTTTTTAATCGGGCGTTGAGCGCGCACAAACATCAAATCGCCCAAGAATATTCTATGTACATTCGTGTCGATGCACGAATGATTTAAATATGAGGGTTTTATCCATATACCAGATCCAAAGCAACCATGATCTGTTTTTTGATTAAAAATTTTCCAAAAAAATTCTGACTGAAACGCATTATAAAATATTATTTTTTCAATTCTTTCTACATTCATACTCTTTGAAGAAATTTTTTCAGAACTCGCGGTATGAATCGATTCTGGTCCGGCGTAGAGATCATAGATCTCTCGAGCAAGTGTTGGTTCAGCTCGAAGTTTTTGGACAATCGATGTAAGTAGTTCTGTACTTGTAGCCTCATTCATAATTTTTGTGCTAAAATTAATATTCATGCACGTACGAGTTTCTTGATTAAATACAATCTCAAAAGCTTTTGAAACCATTAATAGGGTATGTTGTGGAATATCATTATTTGCAACCCAACCACGACCCTTTTCTCCGACTTGTTTGATCTCGATTGCGTTGCTTACATAATCTGCATGATCTAACCTCGGCCCTCCCAGATGAACCCATTCCTTAGTTCCAAAGTCAATTTCACGTGTCTCGATTTTTTTTAAGAATTCATTAATAATTTTAATATAATTATAATTTCCATGTTTATTTTCAGAATCCAGTTCTTGAGCTTGATTTAGATATTCTTCAATCTCTTTCCTAAGTTTTTTATCCGACGCATTTACAACTTCATCTTTAAGAAGTGTGTAAAACGTGTTTACTGACTCAGCGTATCGTTTGAGATGCATCAGTGTCTTACCCTTACGAATTGCAGCTTTTAGATGTTTGGGATCAATCTTTAAAGCTGTTTCAGCGTCGTCGAGTGCTTCTTTGAATTGGCTCAAACGAAAGTGTACCTCCGACCTATTAGCATAAAGCGTCACATTTTGTGGATCTAGTTTAATTCCGTGTGAATATTCATCAAAAGCAGACACAAAATCTTTCTTTCCGAAGTATTCATTTCCACGTATACGAAAATCATCAGCCGATAAAACTTTTGATGTTTCAATCCCCGAAGTCTTAGATAACTCGATGTTTGTTTTCCATTTAACTTGGGTAAGCAATTTATCATTCGACTTTATGATCACGATCTCATTTGGATTATCGGAGCGAAGCATAGTTTGTGCGTCTTGGCCAACCTTATAATATGGGTTTTGAATTGCAAGGACGGTGCTGATTGGAAGAAATCGAGATGCTTGCTCTACTGATAAACCTTTAGGTGGAATTTTATTGACTGGAATATAATTATATAAAGCTAAAAATTCCGCTTCACCTTCCGGATCTTCAATAACCATGGCAAGCGCTGTTGACTTTGCGCATCTCGTGATTACACGACACAACAAAAATTTACCAATATGAACTTTATCAATTTGTAGTTGAGAGATCGAAATACGATTTTTAGGAACAAGTTCAACATCTACAGTATTCGCCTTTTTATTGGCAAAGTGCTGTCCGTCGTTTGGAAAGAGAATTGATTTTTGTTTCTCATACTTTCTAAAAGATTTATCCATCTTTCTAGGTTATCCAATAACTGTTGTCTGGTGCGTCTTATGGGTTGCGCCCCTAGCATAAGAGCAAAAAGTCTATTCATCATTTCTTCGATTGTAAAGTATAACAGATATTCTCACGATTATAATATCGATCGATATGATACTTTGTTGTGATTTATGGTTACATGTACATGTGATGTATTGTGTAACTAAAATTTTACGAAAAACAAAAAAATTTGAATTCAAATTCAAATTTTTCCGGATTGCCAAATTTTTTCACCCGGCCAAAATCATCAGAATTTAAACATTACTCTTTTCGTCGTGCTTGCATATAATGGGGGTTTTTCATTCAGATTATGCGTTTTCACCACTTCTCAATCGCAAACACGTTAAAATGGCGCGCAAAAAACAAGTTACAGCAACTTCTCGGGCAAAAAAATATCCCCACGATTTTTATGTTGAAAATGGCCTACTTATGTGTTATTTCTGCTGCTGTGTCATCAACCATGATATTATTACTGCTCACTTAAACACCAAAAAACACATAATGAGAAAAAGAAAAGTCAGCCGAAAATGGATTTGAACACCAACAAGGCATCGAAACAACTAAGCGAGTAGCTGAAACCAAAAAATCAGTGATAAATGAGTTTCTTAAGACATGGGTTGGCGTGAACATTCCTCTAGAAAAAGTGGATAAATTTCGACCATTTTTGATGAAGTATTGTCATGGAGGTGGTACTATTCCTACCTTGCGCCAAATTATTTGCCCAACATATATGAAGAACATGTTCAAGCCTTGCATTCCAAGCTTCAAGGGAAACCTGTCACCATTATTATTGACAAAACCACAAATTCTCGAGCTCGCAGTGTTGTAAGCACCTTGTTTTCTTATCGCAATTCAACGAAGCTTATATCAATTGATTACTTGCAAGTAGTTAATAATACTACTATTGGAATATTAGTGGTTTGAATTTTAACTGAGTGGTCAATTCCTTTTCCCGCTCCATGACTCCTTCTCGTATATATGAAAAAATGTTATAGAGATATTTTACATCCATTAATGTTACAGCTTCAACACAATGCTTGTCCTGCACATTTATTGAACTTGATCAGGTTAGTATTTATGCAATGTAATAATTATTAGAATAAATAAATAATTAATATACTTTATTTTAGTGAAGCATAGATTTTGATCACACATTTTGATAGCATAAAAAATTATTAATAAAATATCAAGAAAACTTTTATCCACTCAAAAAGTTATCATTATTTGACTCAACACGAAATTCAAGAAATTCAAGCTACCAATATAATATCAACCTTATAGTTTTTTCCTTTATCAAATGCAACTAGATGGAATTCTTGGTATAATATGACTTTTTATATTTATGATTATTTGGAGTATATATGTGAATAGCAAAAAGAAAAACAGAAATAATTAACATGATTAATCTTATTTTTAATGATTAATTGAAATTCACTTGGTATTTATTTGACATCAAGCTCAGCAATTTATTTCTGATTGAATTTTTTTTGAAGTGAATATGTTCCTCTTTTTCCTTTATAAAAGAATACATTTAACAATTAGATACTTTTATTTCAAATAATATTTCTGTCAATAATTTTGAATCTCACATTGCTTCAATAATTCTCAAATATAATTCAGATTCTTCTTTTATAATTCTATTTTTGATCAGTTTTTGATACTGCAAAAAAATTTAATGATCTCTTTTAAAGCTGTTCAAATTTTAATCCTTATTTTTCTTAATTAACTATTAATAATTGTAATATTTAGAAATATACTAGTATTATTTCTGAATAATCTAACTCTTTAATTATTCTTGTTTAAGAATAGGTAATTTATTATAATTTAGATTTAATTATAATAATTTATAATCAACTTTATATTTTTTTAAAAAAAAGTTACATCTTGTTTTTCTTTTTTAAGTAATATAATCTTTAACTATATTTGATTACCTATTTCTTTTTGGATAGCTAAAAGAAGTTTTTCAACTTTTAATAATATTCTAGTAAATAAATATCAAAATTTAAATAAAAAATTATTAAAAATTCTTAATAATATTGATCATTAAAAAGATTAATATACTAATATAAAATTAATAATAAAAATCATTCAAATTTTATTAAACTTTATAATTTTTTTATATTAAATAAAAAATAATTTAATTTTACTTTTTATACTATTTTAATTATTCTATTATACTTTTTTTTAAAAGAAGATATTTTAAATAATATTCTTGTCGATTTATAATATTAAAACTTTAAATTATGCAAACAGATTGCTTTATATTTGATAAATATATATTCTAAATTTTATAAAAATTAAATTAGTAATTATAAAGATATTAAGATTCAAAGTTTAATAATTAAATTATTTACTATATAATTTTTATATTAATTTTAATCAAATTTTATATAGTAAAATTTAAGAGATAATAATTCAAAAAGTTTATTATTAATAAAAATTTTTTTATAAAAGATATATAATAAAAATTTTTATATTTAAATAAATACCAATACCTAATAACTTAGTTAAATAAAACAGAATTAAAAATTTTATTTTGAAAAAATAGTCTATTAATATTTATCTGATATATTAAAATTTTTGCAATGAATCATATACTATATTTTAATTCTAATAAAAAATAATTACAATTTTTAATTAATAATATATAATTTAGATTAATATTAATTTTATACTTGTACTTTTTATATTACTTCTTTTAATATTAATCAAGATATAGAATTAAGTTATATATATTTTTTAATTTTTAATACTAGTTAAGATTTAAAAATTAAGTCAAATATATTTTTTTAATTTTTTATACTGATTAAAATCTAAATTTTTTCTAATTTTTTTGTATTTTTATTTAAAATTAGAAAAATAATAGTAATATAAATTATAAAATTTAAAATTATATATATTATTACAGAAAAATTAAAGTTTTATATATTCAAAAAAATTTATATATTATGATAATGAAAAAAAAATTAATTAGATTAATTTTATTTGTTAATCTAAATTCTATTCTAATATTTATAAATATTATTAAATTTGAATATTTTCAAAAATAAATAAATAGATAATTATAAAAATTAAAAAGAATTTTTAATTATTAATTATTAACTAATTTATTCTTTTTAATTATATATTTTATCTTTTCTAAACTAAGAGATTTAACTCAATTTATTATTTTTTTTAATAAAAAAATCTAATTAATATATTTAGAATTATAATTTATAGAATAATTTTTATAAGTCTTCTCTTAAAAAAAATAATATATATAATTTTATTTTTATTTTTTTTGAGATTTGCAAGTTATCTATTTTATATTGTTACGGCAAATCGGTAAGTGGGTTTTCACTTTGATTCACCCTAACGATATAGGGTTGGGAGAGACTGAAATAATAAAAGATAAAG
>CAJVPS010000682.1:0-20940 GCA_910591765.1 Ambispora leptoticha | reverse complement strand
GGTTACGAATGTGATGCTGGATAATGCTGAACAATAGGGGGTCGGAAAGTATGTGGTGTTGCGGTCAGGACGATTCCCTTCATGATTTCCGGAATTGCTGATTTTAATGAAATAGTTGTAACAGTACATTCGGAATCATGGGTGATCGAAATAAATAAAGGTGAGTTGCATCGTTATTTGTGCAACACACGGAAGTCCAATACTCGCAGAGATTGCCAACTTACGGATTTTGAGTGTGGCGAGATAGTCGGCGCTTGGAAGTGTGATTTTTCCGAACAAGAAATTGGAGAACTCTAGGACGACCCAAATCTACAGTTCATAATGTCATACAAAAATATAAAGAGTTTGGCCGAACCAAAGTTGCTGCCAGGAGCGGTAAACCACCAATATTAAATATTAGAAATACTTGAATAATCAACATCATAAAAGAAAACTGGCAACAAGCAGTTGATGAAATTACCGAAAAATTCAATACAGCTTTGGAAATTTCGGTTATTTCTAAAACAATACGTCGTAATCTTCATGAAATGGGTTTTTTTTTGGTCGGGCTGGTCTAAGAAAACCTTTTATATCTGAGAAAAATTGTTAAAAATGATTAAAATGGTGTCTAGAACGAAAAGGTTCTTGAATGGGAAATTAGTAATTTGGCGTGATAAATCAAGATATTTAATATTCAGAAATGATTCACGGCAATGGGTTTGGCGTCGACCCATGAAAATATGACGTTGATTATCTTTTTTCTAGTATGAAATCAAGTAACTGGGGAGTAGTGGTGTGGGAATGTTTTATCCAAAATGCACTCGGGCCACTAATCAAAGTTTATAGTGCAATAACTGGTCAAAAATATCTAGAATTACTTGAACAACATCTTCAACCATTTTTAGATGATAAAGAGGGATCAAAAAAGATTTTAACCAACAAATGACGTAGATGAATAAATATATTATAGTAATTAATTCGGGTCAATTACAGCACAATTTAGAACCACCCTCATTTAACTGAAAATCAAATCGAAATAATGAAGATATCCAGATTCTGCCGATTGTTGCTTGGCTTGCTCGCTGTTATAAAAATGGCGAAGGAATAAACAAAAAGTATTTGAGCAACATTTGAAAGCAGCAGGGTTAGGATACCTTAACGCACAAAATAATCTTGCTCGCTATTATGAAAATGACAAAGGAACAATAAAGATGAACAAAAAGCATTTGTGTGGTATTTGAAATCGGCTGACTCAGAAATCCTTTTGCACACTATAATCTTTCCAGATGCTACGAGTTTGGAAGAGGGACAGTGAAAAATGGTATAAAGACATTTTTCCAAATCTGCAGAATCCGAGCTTGGTGGGTTCTATTTTTACTCAGATTTAGTTATGAAAGAAACAAAGAGACTAAAGAAATGAAAAATTCCTACTTTGAAGAACTTTAGAATTATTTCAATATATTGAACCTCATCAACATTTTCGACTTGGACAAATGCTATGAATATGGTGAAGGAACAGATAAAAACGATTTTGTCGGTACTTAAGCGCAGCAGAATTAGGACATAATAAAACTCAGCTCAATCTTGGAAAATTTTATCAACATGGCATAGGTGTTTCGAAAAATCTCGATTTATGTAGCTGTGAAGTGGTTTCAGAAAATGGACATGATCTGGCTTCTGAATTGGTTGAATTTTTCAATTTCGAAGAAATTTATTCTAATCTGTATCATACATTTTACTATTTTTTCACTGTTTAAACTTTAGAAAGTTAATTCATTTTCAATTCTTTGTTTATGTTTTTCATAAAAATATATATATTATTATTTTGTGTATTGCTATTTAATGATTACATGATTTAATATTTTATATTTTAGATAACAAGCTTTTCTCAGAAAATCCAATCTAATTCTTATTCTAGATACATTTTTTTAAAGAACACATTAGTTGAAATTCATATAACTTTTCTCGTTTTTGAATATTATATTGTACTTGTTTTAACATACCACTCTTTTTTGCAAAAAAAAAAATTGGCTTGAAATAAGGGCGTAGTTTATTTTATTTATAATTTCTACTACGTTTTCTTATTTTTAAAAGTTATATACTGTATTGGGACTGAGAATAACTAGATATTCAAAAATCACAAATACATGTATATCCTTAAAGACGTAAAACCAGTAGCAATACTAGCACGGCTATTAAATGTTAGTATGGAAGCATTATTTTTCGCTACCTTTTTTTGAAAAAGTTATTCATCTTATTTTTAGCAGATTTCTGAAGATATACTATAGTAATTACATGTAAATGTAAGCCTCGCCTGGTGCAAAATTATATAGTAAAACATATAAAAAACGGAAATTTTCAATTTATATAATATTCATATTTTCTAGTAATTATTTATTTCTATTTGATATCAGATCGTTTTAATTGTAAAATAAAAAAATTTCCCATGCTTTATATTTGAGAAAAAATTTTCCACGCTTTATATATAAAAATGGAAATTTCAAGTTGTTGTATTGTTGATTTTTATTCATGTCTTTATATTTTTGATTTGATAAGATCTATTGCAATGTTAATAATAATATGTCACTACATGTAATCTGCATGGACCTAAAACTCAAGTTCAATTCGAGTTTGAAGTGGTTTTAATATTGTGAGTTCAACTAGAATTACAAAATATTCTATAATAAAAAATTACTCTATGAAAATATAGAGCATTTTGATAAAATTAAAAATTATACATTTA
The DNA here is from genome assembly GCA_910591765.1 of Ambispora leptoticha. Taxonomy (NCBI): domain Eukaryota; kingdom Fungi; phylum Glomeromycota; class Glomeromycetes; order Archaeosporales; family Ambisporaceae; genus Ambispora; species Ambispora leptoticha. Next base: position 18,218 of record CAJVPS010000682.1, on the reverse strand, counting down.
AAATTTTTAGCTTGTTCTAATTGAAGTTAAAATTTCATATATGAAATTAATTTTGTGTTCTTATTGTTACAATTATATTTACGCTCAAACTCTTCTCAAACTCAAACTAGAAGTTTGAATTCAAGCTCAAAATCAGATTACAAATTTGATTTAAGTTCAAAATTGAACTTTTTTCAGAACATTAGCTACATGTACAATCATTACAAAAATTAATACATGTTATTTCTATCTTTTTATATGAAAATCAAAATTTCAATATAGAGCATTAATTTTGATTTTATTATGTTTACTTTTTTTTTGTATTTCTGGTTATTCATTGTAGGAATGTGTAAGAAATTGATCCATTGAAATAATTTATTTATGAAAATAACTATAATGATAAACTAACACACGTACATGAAAGTATAATATGTAATAAAAAACAATAATTATTTAAAGAAAAGAGTTGTGAATTTTCGATGCTAATTTGTAATTGTTGTTTCAGCTTCTGGATCTTGATCTTCCTCCTCATTTAAGATTTTTTTATCTTTAGAAACAGGAAATGGTCCTTCATATGCTTCAACACTGATACCATCACTCTTAGAATAAACTCTGATTCCTAATTTCAAATCCCATTTCGAAACATTAGGTTTTTGGTCGTCGTCATCATCGTCGTCATCATCATCGTCATCATAAGCATCATCATTAGCATCAATTCCAATAGAAAGCTTGGATGCTAATTTATCTTTTTTCCCAGCTAAGTCTACAATTGTAGGTTGCGTAGTAGTTGCAGTAGATTCGGAATTTTGATTTCCATATTCTTCTGTTTGAGTTTCTTCTGTCTTCGTTTCGTCTGTATTCGTCTCGTCTTTTGTAGTATCGTCAGATTTTTTGTCATTTTTTACATCGGGATTAGGAATAGCATTGATTCGTGGGATAATTTCGTAGGTGCCCGCTTCAAGTTCTATTTCGAGGTTTATGTTGCGTCCCCACGGATAAAAGGTTTTGGTGTAGGGGCTTCGTATTAGATAAGTCGAGCTTCCCTTTTCGAAAACTCTAAAGGCGAGCTGGTATCTGTATAAAGATCATGAGATAGATATTTAGCAAATTTTGATTCGGTTATAAGATATGGTTGTTTTAAGATAAATACTTACAAGTATGCCGGTCCTTTATGGAAATATCGACTATCCGGTTGTTGAAGAACAATAATAACGTCTGCTTTCTTTGACAGATTTAAAATAAATTTCCCATCTGATTTCGGACGAACGTTATAGTTAATCCACGTGGAATAAACATTCCAACGAGAATCAAAAATTCGACATCTATAATACAAATTGAAATAATCTAAGAAATCTTCGTAAGAGATCCAAAAAATGCCGTCATCACCAAATCGATGATTCAATGCCGCCATAGATTCCGGAGTCCAAAGTTCACTGCCATCACTCCAAGCACCTGTCCATTCCGTATTTCCCCACGGGTTTCGCACTTTTACTAGTCTTGTGCCTTGATATTCCGCCGAGCCTAAAATACTGTACGCATGTCCGTCTACTAAGCCGCTTACTGTTCCAAGTCCGGATCTGGCACAGCCAAGCAATACCGATTTGTTCACGTTAAGAAAATCTTCTTTCCATAATCGGTCTATATCTAATATTTCACTTGTTTCAAAGCTACTGGCCACGCCACCGGTAAGATCTTCGAGAGCTTTTGTCGAGTTTAATATACATTTTAACCGATTTGTTTTGATCAAATTTCAAATAAATATGCCAAAAATATACCTTCCGACACAAAACCGCCTTCAATAGATTCGTAATCTCCATGAATTTTAGCATACGCTTTTTCAAGTAATGACAACCAAGTTTCATTTGGATCTTTACATTTACTAAACAAGTAAATAATAAATTAGTATTTTCTTTTAAAGATAAAAAAAAATTTTGAAACTCACGCGACTGCAATATCCGAAGTATTTTTTTCTATGTCAGTCTTAACAAACAATTGGCTGTCAACAACTGTCGAAACCCAATCTCCATCCTAAAAAAAATTAAACAATATATTAACACGAAATTTTACTGGGTCATTAATTTTCTATAAAATATCAAGTTCACTTTTTCGTTATGCTAAGCGCGCGTCCTGATTAAAAAATATTAAGTTCAAATACCTTGAAGAATATAAAGCCATATACCTGTTGTTGTTGTTGTTGTTGTTAAGAGTTAACTAATTAATATCATATGGAATTGTATCTTGAAAAATTGTTTTTCCACTTACCCCTACTTGTTCGTCACGTTCAACACAAATAGTCTCAATGATACCTGGAATATTTGTGCATGTAGAGATTGCAGATAAAAACCAGCAATCGCCAAACTTTTTTAATTATAAGAAAATATGCAAATTAACGTTAAAATGCGTATACCAAGCGCACACATATTTGCGATTAATAACAAATTAAAATAACACACGCACCCATCCTTGTTGAACATCACCAGGGCTAACTCCATCAGCATAAAATTTTGGTTCTTTAAAAAGTTTATTTACTCTCTTGCTATCATTAATCGCACTATGATTCTCTGAATGTTGATTATAAAGACAAGAATCGAGTTCTGAAACGTCAAATTCACGGTCAAGAAACTTTATATTCAATCGACGACATTCTTTCGCGATCTATTTAAAATAATAATAACAATAATAAAAAAGGGAGATATTGAAGCATACAGATAAAAGAATAAGGCTATTTGTTGTTTATCAATTCGATTTCTTATCGTTATTACCCTTTTAACTTTTTCTTTAGTGATTTCAATCGCCTTATGTAAATTCAAAGTAGCTGAAATACCATACGGAATTTTTGACGTCAATTTCTCGATTTGTTGTTCCTGTCGTAGACGACGTTGTTTTTTTTTCGCTTTAGAAGTTTGCAATTGGTTTGTTTCTTTTGGATTTTGTTGTTGTTGTTGTTGCTGTTCGGATTTATTAAGTTTTCTATCTTCCTTTTTGCTGGACATTGTTATTCGTAAATTGAAATGTTATTTAAAGTATAGACAGTAAGAGAATAAGGTAATGTTATTTAAAGTATGGACAGGTATTGGAAAACGACAACGCTTTGCCATCTTTTTATTGTGTATGCACGTATTCCTCCATTGGTCGATCATAATAAAGATACAGTAAAGTCGTACATGTTCATGTACTATATTGGTGTATCACAATAAATTTGCGCGCTTTGCTAAAAAAGTCTTTAAAAGATAAATCTTGCTTCGTATTTGTAGGAAGCATTGCTGCCGAAAAGTAAATCTAGAGCCGCTAATTAGTTAACCGATAATAGACACGTAAATCTTCGTTGTTAACGGTATCGTTATTACCAAATAAGAGTATAAAAGTTCCGATTGAAACGTTTACCAGCCTATAAAAAACGTAGATGAACAGGTGTTTGTGCCCTGAAAATTTCTCAGCGTTATGATTCGCACTGCAATTATGATATAATTCTTAGCGGTGTCGTTCAACATCCCGACAACCAAAATCCTGACAATCGAAAAACCCGAAATGAAATCAAAGCACGAAATCTCGAATGCACGAAATTCTGAATGTACGATATCCTAACGTATACAGCTCCACGATCGATTTTTCCCTGATCCCGTCGGAAAATGGGTTCAGTTAACAGCGTAGAACCTTCGTGAAGGTGCGCGCGCAAATTTTTGTCAATCACCAATAAGAATGCACCAACTTTTGATCAGCCGGCGCAATAGAAATGTCAGAAAAATTACGTGAAGAGAAAATCTATCGTAGACACGTTCTCAAATGTATTTATAAATTTATGAATCACGTCATACATATAAATAAATGCAATCGTAAATTGACACCTTTTGGAAGTTAGGGAAAGACAGCTTGCTGATTTTTTTTGAAAATTCTTGAATGATACAAACATCTACATGTGCTTGACCAATCAAATTTTCCAACAATAAATATTTCGAGTTTGTAAAATTCCTAATTTAATTAAAGCATAGCATATACAGATCACAGTTATGATAAAAAAGAGATGTATCACAAATTGCATTACTACCGTAATTCATGACATACACTATCCCCACTATTAATAGACCCCAAATTACCACCCGAGTCTCTATCATGAATATAACATGTGCTTAAAAAGTAAAACGCGTAATAAAAATCACAACGCTTATTTAAAAAGTAAAATGCGCGGAATATCCCTGTACTATTAGGATGTTCGATAAAAAAACTATATAGATATGTAGTGTTACGTGTAATTCTGAAGTTAGTTGTACTAGAGAATTTCTAGCGCAACAAAGGGGATGAGAGCTAGACTGAATGATTTACACGAAGTGGATTTCACTAAGGTCTCCTGTGCCAATCTACACGGAGATTGAGCAATCACGGGACAAAATTAAAAGGAACGGGAATTAAAGATAGAGTAAGTAATAGGATTTATCTTTATTTAACGCAAACAGCTGTTACTCCCAACAAATTAATATTTCTAATCAAAATAATAGTTCGAGAGACTGAATGTTCTGTTTAGGTTTTATTCCGATTTCCTTAAAAAAAGGGGGGTGTTTAAAAATAACAATAATAGTATCAAACAAATAATGGCACAATGTCGAACAATAAAATGATAATAGCTCAAATATTATGAATTAATCAAGGCGTTGATTTAATCACAACTCCCTAACTTTGTAGGTGGGGACTCTACTGAAAGTTATATTCTTGGGAATGCGGTAAGAATTTTGTAAGAATTTCCGTCAAATTTGGTTGGATCAGGGAAATGGAAAAACAGGAGTAATTACGTGTATAATGTCATTACTAATTTAGAATCTATCGTTGAACATTAGGGCGGTGACATATACATGTATCACGTAATATCATTTTACATTATAGACGCTTTACCCGGTAAGAAATTATGATCACGTGAATACAGACCATTTTCCTTTTATCATTTCATTTATTTTAATATTATAAAACATGTTAAATAAAAAACCATAGTAAAGCCACTAAATCGGGTATATACTTTTAATGATATCATGTGATCAATGTTAACATAAGATTTTTCGTGACCCCCCAAAATATTACATAATAAAATGTCATTGCCCTTACTCCGTTTTGAACTTCCGGTCGGTCGGTTTAGTCAGTCATGGACGATTCCATAAGTCTAGTAATCACGGGATTTTATGTTGCGATGACAACAGTAGTATTATTGTTATCATTATCGAAGATATTTTGTGCATTTGAATTCGTTATGGATACTTCGTTGGTGGATGGTTCATTTATTTGGTTGTTGATTCTTTCGATGTATTTGAGTTGCATTTTAATTGGAATTATTTAATAATAATACAGATGGGAAAAAACTTTTGCTAAATTAAATTATGAGACTGCGAAATCATCAATTATTAAGTATATAGTTTTAATTTATATAGAACATGTACCACACACAAAAATTGCTGTTCGTAGAATTGATAATGTATCGAAGTTCCTCAACAGTTGGTCTGTTTTTTGGAATAGAATTCCAACATTTTAATAAATTTGCACCATCTGAAATATTATTTGTTACTTCACTCATCAAATGGTCGTTCATCTGTTGCAATCTCGTATATTACCACCCCAAATCATTTCTGCAGCGTTAGTGTATGGTTCTCCTTTAACACCTCTGATTCATATAAGGAAGTACTCAAAAATTTTGTTTGATTTTTCTATATTTGTTGGAATGTTAAGTTCAAAATCGGAAATTTAAGCTTTATCAAATATTTCCAAATGAAAGTCGGTGTAAAAACTCTTTCATGAATTTTTGTCAAAAAATTATAGATTATACCATATAAATTTTCTAAATTTTTCGTGACAATTTTGATTGCATTAACAAATTTAGTTTACAAACTTTTTCGCAAGAATTCGCATTACATTCAGCAAAGAACAATCAAATTCAAAAATTTTGAATTTTTCATTCACGATGGCGATCAAAAGTAAAACTGAAAATTGTTAAATTGCGATATCTTTATAAATAGCTAGCAAAATTTAATAAAATTAATAAATATGGTACATTAATAGTACCAGTTTTATTTAATTAAACACAATTGTGAGATAGATACGCGAACTCACAAAAATGAGTGTTGCATTTCTTTTGATTTTCTATTTCAAGAGATCAAATGGGAAGTAATGCTATATGGGAAGTAATGCTATACAGAAGTCGCAAAATAAATCATTGTTTTATTTATCTTTTTTTTCTTAAACTATATTACAACTTTTTAATAATAAAAAACATACATCAAAATCAAGATTGGCCCTGGCCCAGTCCAAACATGTTGTCCAAATATCTACATAATTAAATTATTAATAAATTTCTATTCAAAATTGTCCAAGAGCAAACCCTGATCAAAATGTTATATGACTCTTGAAGAAAGGTTCAAAATAATCATTTTACTTCAAATGGATATATCACAAGAGAAATAGCAAGAACTCATAAAATTAGTTCTTTGATTATCTCACATATCAATAAATAATGGCATGAATAACACATTTTAAATGATATAAAGTAAGCTTAATCATTCATAGTTATTAAATAACCAGTTAGAAAGAATAACAATTCATCTTATTATATTTTATAACTATTTCACTATTGTTACTATTCAAAACTAATTATACACTAAAAAAAAGAATGATTTAGTAGCAGGAATAAAACAAAAAAACCATACCTGAAGCCCAAATACCAATAATATCATCTCAAGTTCATTAAAAAAATACAAAAACTAGATCTATAAAGATTGATCAAAGTTAGTCTGATCTAAGTTTCAGGTTTTTGAATCTAATAAAAATAATACTATTGAAAAGAACAGATGAGTTATTAAAAAGTTATTATATTAAATCTATAATAAAATTTCAATAGACAAGTAATAATATGGAGTTATTTCATCTTTCATGATGTTGACAACTTTTGTAAGATTGATAAGAACATGAGTAACATATTATATCAATAAATTCTTGAAGAAATTCTTATGAATACTATTAAAGAATACAGATTTGCAAATTTGATGAAAGAATAGTTCATTAATATAATACTATTATTTTAGATTAGCTGACACATTCACCTGATGTGAATTCAATCAAATATTTATGGAATAAAATAGATCATTGTCTTTAGTATTTCTCTGGATCAATTTCAGGTATAGAAGATTTGTGAGAGAAAATATAGCTGATTTGGAAGGAAATTGATGTGGATTATTACATAAATTTAATTTGTTCTATGCCAAAAAGGATTTGTAATGTAATAAAAGTACATGGCAATTACTTATACTAGATGGTAGTATATCAGGTATAGTTAAAAAATAAAAAATATGATGTTTTTAAGGTTATACAAATTTTATTAAAAACAAGCAAATATAATGCAATACTAAAAATTTGAATAAATATTGTGATTGTGACATAATTAGCTTAATAGTCTTCATTGAATTTATTATATTTAAAGTTATTTGCATATACTTAATTAAATCTATCAACTATAATTTGATGTTCTCGAGTCTGTGTAAAGATATCGCGATTTAACGTTAACAATTTTCAATTTTTGCGTTGCATTACTTTTGATCGTCACCGTTCATCAAATGGTAGAATCACGTGAATTAAATCATTGGACATGTTCCGAAATGAACGAATTAATTTTTGAAGATCGCATCCAAAAATTTGATCGGTTACCGTATATGACCGAAAATAGGAAATCCCCGAAAATAAGAAACCCCAAAAATAAGAAACTTTTGATAGTTTATTAGTATTATATTTATTTTTTCTGGGTTGATCAAAAAATTTGCGTATTCTATTTACCATCGTTCGACAGATCATTCTGATCCGATCATTTGATCACGAGATTTGATATCAAAATAAGAAACCCCCGGACGGTCATATACGGCACTTCGGGACGCGATAAAACATGTGATTTTTATTATTACATCTGATGGCTGCGTTCGCGATTTCCAAGTTGATTGTAAAAAAAATGCCACTGCACATTCAGTTATATATTAAAAATTAGTGTAAGTCAACAAAATATCAAATATTAGCTGTTACATATAGTTATTGCTTAATTAGTAAAGTGTAATCGACCATGACGAGATTCAATCAATCATATTTTTAATGTGAACATTAAATTTCAATAAATTTATTATCAAAATCTACAGTGGTCGTCATAAAGATTCAGAATTTTTAAATTTGTATATCAATTATATGATAAAGAATGAATAGAATTTTGTGAAATTTTTCAAATATATGTTTTTTGATATGAAGAACAAAGTTACTTAAGACATATTGGTATAAAATACCATTAAATTATAAAAAACTAAAAATGTAGCTAACTTTATATCTTTATTGATTATTTAATGAAAAAATGTTGGAATTATATCAAAATTTATAAATATATTCATTGTAATATAATGAACAATTTCACTTATAATAAAATAATAGGATTACTTAATATTATTTTTAATAATATGAGCTCAATCTTTGTTGGATCTGACTTATTTTTTAGAATAAATTTTATTGAAAAAGTGTAATAATATTTAATAGTAATTCTGTAAAATATTTTAATCAAACTTGTTGTCTAAATTATCAGGCAATTTTGAGAATTTTTCATTATTCTATGCACTATATCAAAAATTCCGAATATTTATGACGACCACTGTAAGTTAAATAAACAAAATAAGAATTAATTTGACCTAAAGTATTTCCATCTTCTGCTGATTTCAAATACCATTTGAATGCTTTTTTCTCGTCTTTTTTTGTTCCAATTCCATTTCGATAACAAAAACCAAGCCTAAAGAATTTCCACCTTCTGCTGATTTCAAATGCCATTCGAATGCTTTTTCTCATCTTTTTGTGTTCCTATTTCATGTTGATAGAGAAATCCCAATAATGTGAAGGTATTCGTATTTTGATGATTGTGCAAAAGAAAGTTTAATTGTACTTTATCATAGTTATGTGTATCTATATGGATACGTAATTGTTGAGATATTTTTTCTTGAGTTTCACCAGAATTGAGTACATTATATAAAACATTTAATAATTCATTGTTTATTATTTCCAAGGGTTTTCCAATAGTTAAAATCTCTGCGTTTAATTGTAGCTGTGTCAACATATCTTCTACATTTTCATACTCGAATAAACTACTTTGAAAAGTGCTATTATCTGATATATCTACTGATAATTCCGATGAATCGTCCAATGATTTCTTTGAGTATTTGATTCACTTCATGAATATTAGGTCGACTTTCCGGTATATTATCCCAACATTGTTTATACAGCGCAACGTATTTTGTAGGCGTCCCGGAAACTGTAGCCTCTTTTTCATCTGTTGGACTATACCATGCATAGCCTGTTTTGTTGGATGGAATTCGACCGCTAGATAGAACCCAAAAAAGAATCCCAAGGCTGAAGATGTCTGATTCTCCGTCTCGGCGATAGTCAAAATTCAGTAAAAACGCAGGGTCAATGTAGCTTGCTACGCCTAAGTACGTTCTCGAATTAAAATGATCGTTTGAAGGTTTCGAATATCCATTTTGATTTTCTCCCGGTGCACCAACACATTGTTATGATTCTAGTTATAGTTGCTTTAACTAGAAAACTATAGGTCGTTACCAGATCTCTATGAATTATTCCGGAATCATGTATAAATTCTAATCCTTGAGCTAGTTGAAATGCCAATATTAATTTTTTATCTACAGTAAGTTTTCGATTTTTTGCTAAGAAATCTTCTAGAGTGCCGCCATTAGCATATTCCAAAACAAGTATATATCCATTCGAAGTTGGATCTATTTCATGAAGTTTATAAGTTCACGTTCATAATTTAATATTTGATTTCCTTATGGTCTTTACCTTTTGTAATTCCATATAGTTGTATAATATTTTCATGTTGTTTCAGTTTAATAAGAAATTGCAACTAATAAAATAATATTGATTATTGTATTTCAATTTTTTTATTCAAAATATTGTTTAGATAAAATAAAATCACCTCTTTAATGAAATTCTTGTTTATATTTTTTTTAGATTTTTCGTTTTTGATCAAGAATCTTTTTAGTGCAACCGTCGTCAAATTACCATTTAACGTTAAGATATCTGCCTTTGACACTTCGCCAAATGCTCCGGTACCTATTACTTCTTTATTTATAAATAATTTAAAGTCGTAATGGTTTATTTTGTTTTTTTTAATGGCATCTTCAAGCCATTCATTTTTGCTATGTGACATTTTTCATTAATGGTCTAATTACAAAAAAAAATTCAGCGATAACATACGTATCATTTCTATTTGTCTCTATACATGTAGTACGAAGAATTGACTTAGTGTTTAGAATCAAAATTAGAAATATTCATAGTTAAGGATTATTACATGTATCATTAATTTGAGAAATTTGAGAATCGTTCCACGAAGAAAGTTTGTACATCGTGACTTCCATCTTAATAACGCGTACAATTTTGAATCAATAGGTAGCCTTCCTCAAGTTGATTTTGGGCTTACTGTTCCCATAGAAAAATCTAATTAAGAAGATTGCAACTGGTGAACGACCATTTGATGAGCGGAGTCATAATAAGCATTTCGTATTATAAGGAGTACGACATGAGAGGTCAAATTATATTTCCGGATGATGCAAATTTATTATTGATAAATGTTAGGATCCTATTCCAGAAAACAGACCAACTGCTGGGCAACTTCGAAACTTTATCAGTATCGATGACTTGCAAGATAATTTACAGATAATTGATCTTATCACGAACCAAAAATGATTTCAATTTCTTTGTACATGTATTTACGCGCATATATTTATTACTCATAAGCTATTAATTATTGTTAAAGAAATGATCAGAACAAAGAATTACGATAAAAATGATAAGTTCTTTATTCTATTTAACAATTAAAAACTATATATAGAAATATCTACCGTCAAAAAATAAAAAATATTCGTGAGAATAATCCAATTTCGAGATACATGTACAGTGTATGTCACTCGGCAAAGTTTGTGATAGAACTTAAAATAAATCTATGTCGTTTATTGTTATACAGTCACACCTCTCTATAAGAACATGGTCAGGGCACAAAAAAATTTTGTTCTTATAAAATTTATAATTATGTTTTTATAAAGAGAGGCATGGATCTAATGTGGCTTGTGTATACAAACACAAGTTAGATAAATTTGTTATAATTCATTACTATTCTTTTCTTTAATTTATTACTTGATGATTCATTTAGATGAAAATAAAGAGAATACGAATGAATGACTTAGAGCATTAACGTCTTATGGGGCAGTAAAATTTCATCCAACAACATAAGAGAGGACTAAAAGTTTGTTCATGATTACTTTGTTTATGTCTTCGTTCTGACATATATAGAAGTTTTTATAAACAAAAAATCAATAAACTTCATTAAAATAACTATTGAATTATTTTAAAACTCACGCGTCGATTGGCTCTGTCTTTTAAGGCCTTTTCTTTCGTATACTGGAGAAATAACGTTAAAAACTTCGTTTTGATAGTTACATGTATTTATATGTAACCTGAGCTATATGATATATTATTATACATATACATGTACATGTATATAGGTTACTATCTAGGTTAGTAAAATAAAAGACATGAATTTTCAAAATACAAATCAAACTATTTATCGCCGCTTTTGAGAAGCAAGTTCTAAATAAGATATAACGGTTAGTCAGTTTTTTCTTGATATTCATGATATTCATAAGAATTTTCAGATTGAGATATGAAACAATAAAATGTTTATTAGATATGACTTCCGCAAGATGCGTAAATATAGATGAAACGCCTTATTCAAGGTGATATAAAATCATTTCATCTCTTGAAAAATAAAATCTTTCACATCACAGAAATATAACAACAAATATATAACAAACAATTAATTATAACAGTGTGTTTTGTAAAATTGCTGACTGCGTTATCGAACACTACAAAGTTTGGAGTATTTAGATGTACATGTATATTGTTTCGATTAAATGTCGATACCGGGAAAGCCAGAAATAACCTTATTATCCAACAAGAAATTTACTCTCTTTATTTTATAATTTTATGATCTTTATAACTCTCATCCTATTATGCGATTTTTAACCTAAACATTAATGCTTTTCAACATGACATACTAAGCAACTTTCTATTCTTTTTTGTCACTTAAAGGAAAGCAAATTTCTTGTTGGTGACCTTCCGATTAGTAGTGATGGCATTTTGGTTCCTTTTAATCGGCGGTGATGATAGTTGAGGGTTTCTTCTGGTCAGTCGATCAGTCATTAAAAACTAAAGGTTTATAGTATAGCGATAGTAGAGATAGCTATCCCTCCGGCCCAAATGAGGATGAGAGAATTCAAAACTTCTAAACCTTTTTTAGTGTATATACTTAGTTTTATTTACAATTATCGTAATGTCGCGAAGTTCAAATAAAATCAATTTCTGCGTTAACGTTAATATTTGGTAGAATTAACACCTTTTAATTCATAAACAGCGCATACATGTAATAACATACAATGTACTACTGCAGAAGATTAAAATATTAGTTTAAATCTAAAAAAAATAACAACTTTTCTTTGTATTAAAACACATATGAAGAAGATATAATATCGTAATTTGCATAAATAAATCTTCAAACGTTTGAATACAACGACGAAAAATTAATATTATTTCTTTACTATTTGAAAAACCTCATAATCCTCAATACCAAAAAATATTTGTTGGTTTAGTTCGCTTAAAAGACCAATCTCGTAAGAAGATTTGAAACAATAACTACCTGAAGAAGTAAACAAACACAAGTCACCACTACGTCCAAAGCAAGGACCTATGCTTCTAAAGTCATGTATACTATAGCCAGATTTATATTTACTTAAAACTCCATTTGACCCCATAATGTCAGCCGAATCAAATTTATATAAAAAGCAGCTCATCAATCCGGAAGAAGCTCGATCAAGAGATTTCCATTCAAGAGGATTGTAGCCACCAAGAATTTTGTTAGAATCTTTGGCACGGACAGCAACAATAGTTGGTCCTTTATGGTCACATAAACGGTGGAAATCTCGAGCAGAAAACCCATCTCTGCTGCCACGTAATAATAAGTTAAATTCTAATGGATCATTCTTTTCACTATCCTGTTCTTTTATCCATTGAAGTATTTTATTGATCTGGTTACGAGACAGAATTGTTGAGATTGAGTTGTACGAATTACGGATGGGATGAAGTGATGCTTGCTGTTCCTCACTTCCAGGTACCAAGTAATGATGCAACAAGTCTGTGTAGAGTTTTTTCGATAAAAGTTCCAAGTATGGCATCACCTTGTTATAGAAGTCAACAGAGTTTATATGGAAGAAGCGAATTAATGGTAAACAATGTTTGAGCGTAGCACTGAGTTGAGTGAATTCGTTTTGTGACCATTGATCCAATGGGATCGATAAGTCGACGTTGCCAGAAGCTGATACTTGAGCAATTCCCCATTCAAGTACCTTTTCCCAGATTTTAATCTCTTTAAGATTCAAGTCGTCACGTTTGAGCAAAGAGATAATCGCTGTTTCTTGGATGTTCGCAAAATCATTGGATTGAAAAACCGCAGCCGGATTTTCACATGCAATTTCCGTACAAAACTCTTGTAGTTTGATAAAGGAGTTGTGTTGAAAAGCGACTTGATTGATCATAGCGTAATTTTCAACCATGTATTTAAAATGATGTTCCAAAAGATATTCTTGAATATATTCAATCAAATCTTCAAGGATCAATTCATCAGCAGCAACTAACAAATCCAAAATCGTTGGCACTCCATGATTAGACAAATCGAGTTGGCCACTGTACATATATCTTATAAAATGACCATATTCAAACTTTAATATAATATAACGATAATTCTAAAACATAAAGATTTACCTTAATAAGTTTTCAAAAATACATGGTTCAATATTTGGTTTCTTAAAGACGATCAATTTGTTAGGTTCTCGTTTTACCCACACATTGGAAAGAGAAGTAGCAAAATATTCCGACTGCGCCATTAGTATCGATGAATGCGCTGCAAAAGTTCGGTTTCCCACAGTGATCGAAATATCGCAATGTTTGGCATTTTCGTAATAATTTGTAAATTTCTTAGAGTATGAAGTTAACAATATGTCAGCCTTCATTGTACGGAAGTTTTTGTGTATAGATGCTAACGGCTGAATTCGTTATTTTTTTTGTGAATGCTGAATTGGCAGATCTTATCGTCAGGTTAGCGTTAGACTCGGAAGTGATAATATCCTATCGCTATAACGATAATATAAAGCACATGTATCGATGTTGATCAAAAAAAAACAAAATTTAAGACTTAATGCGTACTTGCTGCATACCTTACTCAATATAACCTGGTTTTTCCGAGTTCAAAAATGAATTAAGTGACGGCTCGAATCTCTAAATCTTACGGGTTAATGTCCATTGAATTTCTTAGTGTCCTCAAATCAATTCTTCGTAGTATTAGTTGCATAGATCCTAACTTTTTAATCAGTAATTATTGATTAATGCATTCATTCAGTTGTAACTATTCATAATAACAAAGATAACTGCGCTTAAAACGAACACTTGCTTTGTTTTCTAATATTCAGGTTTTTCAAAAATAGAACGGACGGTTCTAAAATTCGGTGACAGTGATTCTTTTGAATAGCTAATAATTAATGACAAATATGTTGAGAACAAAAGAAACACACATTTGTTTATTTCTTATATACGATTTTCTTGCAAAATGTGATGTCAACGAAATCGAAAAAGGAAGCTTTTGGCATATATGGAAACCACAAACGCTGCACGAATCGTAAAAATAGCTGGACAACGGTACAAACAAACAGAAATATTGAAAACTTACCACGTTCAGAAAGTCCCGCGAGTCCTTAGCCAACCACGGCAGACATTTACTCATATCAAAGCCTACGAAATTACCATATTTGGGAAAATCGTATCCTTTAAAAATAGCATACATGGTTTCAAATAACGCCCATGGGCGTCCCGAAATAACGCGTACCCACCTATATAACATTGATAAACTTGATAAATCGCATTTCTTTTAACATAAATTCGACCTCGGCACAGTTTCGAACTCTTTATTTTTGTTTTCGCTATTCTTGAACCCGTTTCCAATCGATTTTGTAATATAAAGAAGCATGACAGTTGGATGAGATGAGCGAAACAAAAAATAACGATCACATTTTACATTATGGGTTGTTCACCGTGTAAGTGTAATACAAAAAAAAATAAATACGTGTAAAACAAAAAAAAAGTACATGTACTTACATGTGTATTTTTTATATGATCATTGATGTACTGTACATGTCGTTCATTGTACAACGCAGAAAAATCGAGCTTATGTATCGAAATACCCGAAATAACGTCTAGGTATTCAAAATAACACCCAGGTAGCGTTATTTCGCGAAAATACGGTTATCAGTAATTTAAGTCTAAACTATAATCTTTCAACTGCCAAAAATATATTGTACAATTCCTCCTTCATTCACACATGGATATAATTGCGAGGAAAATCAAATCGACTTTATGACTGGGTAAAATTGTATTCTCTTACGAAATAAGCGTTGAAATTGGCAAGCGATCCCCGGCAACTAAGAATTTAGCGACATGCTGGAGAAAATTTAATGCAGATTGTTTGTCGCCTACTTTTAAAAGTGGACTAAAATCTGGTGATGATTTCATGGGGAATAAAAGGACACTTTAATATTTGCTGATGAATATAAAAATGGCGAAAAAATAAATGCAAACTCAAGTACATACCTTGAAATTCTAAAAACTAACGCGCCAATCCACACTGCTGGAAAAATCGAAAATTGGTCAACGGAAATAAAATCGCAACAATTAATTGGCCAGCCAATTCACCCGACCTAAACCTAATTGAAAATGTTTGGAAGCTGTTAATGGACAACATCCAAAAGTACGAGGTCTTTTCGAAGACTGTAGCTGAACTTAAAATGATGTTAAAGGAGGCATGGAAAAAATTTGATGTATCTCTATTTTAGAGGGGATTATCTATTCAATGCCGAGGAGAATTAATGCGGTATTGGACTCGAACGGAAAGACCAACAAAATAATTATATTAATGTATAGTCAATTTCATAAGTAACTTTCAATAAAGTGAAAATTCTTTATATAAAAGTATGTGATTAATCCTGACCACTAATACAGATTATAATCACCGTGGGATTCAATTAACGCTGTCACACAATGGTTCATGTCATTGATCAATTTCGTCGCCAAACCATTAGAAAAACCGTTCCATTCTTTGGTCAATTCACTCTTTAATAAAGCCTTAAATGTTTTGATTTTTTCGCAATATTTATTTTCATAATCCCAGACTTTTTCAATCAAATTTTGGCTAGATGACATCAATAACCTTGATCTCCTTTTCCTTCTTTCATTTATTTCAAATTTAATAATATTAGGATCATTATTTTCCCGCAAAATACAGTTAACACAATCTTCAATAAAAAGGACTTTTAATAGATGCTTCATGGAATGGAATATTTTTCTTTCCTTTTCCGTTGATTAGCTAGGAGATATTTTTGTCTGAAAAAATTAATTACTTCTAGACTTATGTTACTGGATTTCTGTACTGGATAAATGTTTGCATTATGAATCTAATACCTGTACCAATAGCTGTGAATATCATTATTTAGGCGTTTATATGAGAAATTTACAAGATATAGAAGATGTGTTTTTATAAGTCTTTTATTTAATTATTAATTTCAATTTTTAAATAATAACCAGTTTAAAAAGTTTTTTATAAACAAAAATCTTAAATTCTAATAATTATCTCTAAGAGTATTATGATTAATAACTAAAATGAATGGGAATATTTATATAAAAATATGATCTAAATAATTATATTACTCATATTATAACTAAATATTCTAATTCAGTTGTATACTAATATTATAATAATAATATATCATTAATTTTATGTATAAAATTTTATAATTTTTCATTTCTTGCTTATTATATATTATTATTTAGATTTTTATATATATTTATACTTATATTATATATATATTATAGTTTAAATACTTAAATCTTGAATTATATTAATTACTAGTGACTTTACTAAGCTGATTTTTATAATTTTCTTGATTTATTTCTTTCTTTATTATTTATTTTTTCTTTTATTAAGATAATATTCATAAATATTAGTATAAACTTTAGAAATCTTTATCATTATTGAAAGTATAGTCTAATTCTCCTCTTTTTATCCTTTAATTATTTCAGTCTCTTCTAACTCTATATTGTTAAGATAAATTTAAGTGAAAACTCATTAATTTATCATAATAATATTTTTTTATTATCTACTTTAGTAATTTGCTTATCTATTAATATTTATT
Source organism: Ambispora leptoticha (assembly GCA_910591765.1). Taxonomy (NCBI): domain Eukaryota; kingdom Fungi; phylum Glomeromycota; class Glomeromycetes; order Archaeosporales; family Ambisporaceae; genus Ambispora; species Ambispora leptoticha. The sequence continues at coordinate 891 of CAJVPS010000682.1, read as the reverse complement.
TTTAATTATATAGTTAATTTTTTTAATTATTAGATATTATATTTAATAGTTTAAATTTTTATAATTTATCTTTATTATATTTATTAGATTTATTAATAGATTTATTTATAATTTTAAATAGTAAATTAGATTAATTAAAAAAGTATTATAAAAATTTATTTTTTTCTTTAAAAAAAATTAATTAAAATATGAATTTAACTCATAATTAATATTTTTTAATTTTAAATTTTAGAAAATAATAAGTTAATTTATTTTAATAAAAAAAGAATAGCAAAATTTACTTGTAAATAGTTATGTTAGCTAATATAAAGAAATTTTATAATTATTTTATAAATATAATATTTATATAAATATCAAATAAATATATTATTAAAAATCTAATTTTCTTATTAAAAATAATAAATTTTTAAAATATTATTTTTAAATTATTTATATATCAAAGAATTAAAAAAATAATTTTATTTTTTATATTTTCTAGCTTAAATAAAAGATTAATTAATTAAATAAAATATATAAATTTAAATTTTGAAAATTATATATTATAAATATTTAAATTTAAAAAAAAGACTAATAATAATAATAATAATTATTCTTATTATTTTTATTTTTATTTTAGTTATTAAATTATATATTATATTAAAACTTAATTTGAATATTATTACTATTTTAAGTTTATATATATATAAATATTTTAAAATAGTAAAAGTAATTATATTTATAGCAATTATTTATTTTTATAACTTTAAAAGATTATATAATCAATTATCTTCTTAATAAGATAATATATATATATTTTACTTTTAACAAAATACTCTTTCAATAGAGCAAGAAAAAAAAATAAAGATAAGATATATGATAAAATATATATATTTATTAAAGAAAATACTAGTT
>CAJVPS010000681.1:0-20951 GCA_910591765.1 Ambispora leptoticha | reverse complement strand
TTTATTAATTAATAGTGGCTTCACTAATTAATTATAATAATTCTTTTGATTTATATTATTCTTTCCTTTTATTATTTCCCCTTTGAAAGATAATATCTATAGATATTGGTACAGGCTTTAGAAACCTTTGTCATTATTGAAAGTTATAGTCTAATTTCCCTCTCTTTGCCTTTAATTATTTCAGTCTCTCCCAACTCTATATTATTAAGGTGAATTCAAGTGAAATCCCACTTACTAATTCATTATAATAATATAATTTGATCTAATTCTTGTATATCTTTTATTTAATCAATAAGATTCTTAAATTTAGCTCTATACTTTTATATAATATTAATTTAATAAAGTTAATAAAATTAATAATAAAAATATTATTAATAATTAAATAATTAAAATATATTATAAATTTTATTAAGAAAGATTTATTAAGTTATAAAGATAGATTAATTTCTAATAATATATATTTTATTTAAATACTAGTGAAGAGTAATATCTTTCAGACTAGTTTTAGTATATAGAATATAAGTTTATTTATTTTTTATTTCTTGTATAATAAGTACTTTAGAAACTTATAAGATTTAGATATTGATATTTTTATATAATTTTTTTTATATATAGAAATCTTAAGAATTATTATTATTAGTTTATTAACTATTATTATTAAACAAGATTAATAAAATTAGTAAAAAGTTATTAAAATTAAATATCAGAAAGATCAGAATTAGATATTATAAATGTATATATATATAAATATAGTATAAAATATATATAAAGAATGATAAGTTTGTATATAAATATATTATATATATATATACATATATAATATTAGTTTTTTTCATTGCTATTAAAATTATAATCTTCTAGTTATATAGTATAAAATATCAGAAAAATTTATATAAAAGATTAAAGATATAATAAAGTAATTAATTTTAAATTTACATAAAAAATAAATCAAAAACAAATAAGAAATTATTATAATTAAAACTTAATCTTTATTATAATTATTATTATTATTACAGAACAGAAATAACATATTTAAATAAATAAATTAATATTACATGAAATTAAATAATTATTAATATATAATACTTAAAAAAATAGTATCTTCAGAAGATACGTATAAAAATATATTGTAAATATAAAAATAAAAATTATAAATAAAAAAAATAGAAAAGAGTAATATATCTAGTTATATTAGTAAAACAAAAGAAAATAGAACTTTTATAAAAAATTATTTTCTAAATAAAAATAATTTAATTAACTGTGATTTTACTTGATAGTATCAGATAATTATGATATAATAAATCACATGTGATATAATAATATAGAACAATATAATCTATAAATTACTAATATTAACTATTATTAATTTTTATTACAAATAAAATAAAAAATTTTTAAAAAGATAACTATAAAAGATATAATTATAGAAAGATCTAACTGTATAAGAAAAAGTATATATTTTACTAATTATAATTATATTAATTATTTTTTATTAATAAATAAAAACTTATTAATTAGAAATTTTATATAAATTATAATAATAATTATAATTATAAATATATTTTTTTTTAATTATAAAATTATTATAAAATTTTTTTTAATAAATTTTATTTTAAAAAATTTTTATAATAACTTTATAATTAGATAATTCTTTCAGAAAAATTTTAAATAAAATATTATTTTTAATAAAATTATAAATTTCAATATAAAGAGAAACTTAAATTTTTATTATATTTTATTAATAAAATTAATCTTCTAATTCTATAATTATAAAAGTTATTATAATTACTTGAGAAAGTTCTATTTAAATTATAAAGAGTTTTACATTCAAAGTTTAATCATACAAAAATTTATTTTTAACTTGTATTTTAAATTAAATTTTATTATTAAATAATAACTAAGATTATGTCAATTTTGAAATATTATATAATAAAGAGACTTTATTTAAATAAAATTATTAATATAATAAAAATTATTAATATAATAAAAATTATTAAAATAATTTAAAATTTCAATCTGAAATACAGATTTAAAAACAATAATTTTAAACTTTTAATAATCTTATATTTAAATTAGTTTTAATATTGAAAAATTAGTTATTAATAATTTGATCAGTTTTTTATATAAAATTGTACAGATTAGATATTTTTTTTACAAAACAATATAATCTATAGCTTAATTAATATCCAATTAGAAATCTGAAAAAAAGTATGTTTAGCTATAAATACAAACTTTATTGCTTTGTAAAAATAAAAAAATATTGATTAGTAAAATGGAGAACTTTGATGACAGAGAAAATTTGGGTCAGTAATTATGGAGGTGATATCGACTTTTGAGTCAGTAATCTTTGTCCAATGTTTTTAAGATCTTTTTCGAAGTTATATTGACAAAAATTTTTATAAGACTTTTAGGAAATAATATTAAATTCGTATCATTTTCGATTTTTTCTCGTAATTAGATACATGTATAAAGTTAATACAAAGTACCGCGTTACGATTTTTGAACTTAAATACAAAAACATTAAGACATTGTTTTAAATAACATAATTGGAATAAGTCAGGAGAATTGATAATATTTATACCGTTAAGTATTGTTTCGTCTCTTTTTTTTTTAAATGCTATGATGATCTATAATGTTTGCAACTGGGCAAGTGTTGTGAATTTCCTCCATCACGAATAAGGTCAAAATCAACAAGACAACTAAAAATAAAAAAGTTAATTCACTGTATCTTGAAAATCTCAGCAAAAATAATAAACAAACTACTCACATCCAACAAAACTCGTGTCCACATGTAGGCGCTCTACACGTCATATGATCACAGCCAGCCGTTTTCTGAATCCGTCTCGAACAACGCGGACATGGTTTAGTTTTTTCACGAATAAATCTTTCGGATTTTGCCTCGTATTTTCGTAATTTTTCTAGCCTCTCAGATTCTTTTCTTCTATTGCGTGCGCCTTCTTGTGTTGTGGCAGTATATGAAGAAAAGGAAATTTTTGAAAATAATTTTGATACGTATTTGAGTGTTGTTATTATTGCGTGATTTGAGGATAGGAAGTTTGAAGCATGTGTGGGACGTTCAAGTGCACATTGTGGACATCCGAAATTGAGGTCTGTGATTGGGAGTGAATGGATCGCACAAGATTTGTGCGAACATGCTATACATGTCATTATTGGTGCTGCATCTATAATTGATTAGAAAGGTTAGAAAGGGAAGGATAGAAAAGAGCATCTGAGAAAAGGCTGAGAAGAATGAAATTTTACATACCTCCTTCGTAATGTATTTGACCTGAACTACAATTTGGATTTAAGCAATAATGGAAATCGGGTATTTGCGACAGCACTGAATTTACAGATAATTTTTGATATCTATCGAAAATTCAAAATAACAATATTTAATAATTGTTAACAAGATGTTACGTGTAGAAGTGATCAAAAATTACCTATTAAAAATATCTTCATTTACAAATCGTCTTACGTCCATTTCACTCAACAAGGCACCACAATTATCACCAAACGGACACCGAATCATAATATTTCCTCGATTTTCAACCTCAACTCTAACATGCATCTCGACACACTCTCGACATATACTATTCTCATGGGAACATTCTTCAGTGATACATGTGAACGAATCAAGTTCTTTTTCATAAATGCAAATAATACATTCTTTTGTTATCGGTGAAATTCGAGTTTGTTCTCGTTCTAGTGGTATTAGTCGTAGATGACGATGAGGATGGTATTTATTACTACCATTATGACGATTTCGTCGTCTTATTGATCGTCGTCGCGTCAATGTTCTCCGAGTTTCTGGAAAACAATATTGTTCTAATTCTTGCTCAGTTGGATACCAACTAACTGGATTGAAATCTTGATTGATTTTTTCTTCTTGCTCTTGTCCTAATTCCTGTTCTTCCTGTTTAATTGGATACCAACCAATTGTATTGAAATATTCTTGACTGAAATTATTTTGGTGTTGTGCTTCTTTCCATAAATCAATTGGATTATCCATGTGGTGATTATAATAATTATTGTTATTATCGAATTCATATGACAAAAAATTTACATTATTGACATAATCTTCTATGAAGGTGCTATAAGTAAGTCCCATTATTGATGATTTTCCTTTAATAATGTTGTTGCTCCCGTTGCTCCCGTCTATTTGTCTATTCTCTAGAGTGTGGTAGTTAGTAGGATAAGATGATTCTAGTTTCTTTGTCGTTTCTAAAAATTTTTCATCAGTATATATAGAATGGTCGGATGATTGCGAAGAGAGAATGTTGTTGTTGATGTTATTGTTTATGTTATCGTCGTTAACATCAGGACAATGCAGACTGTTTTCTAAATCGGAAGAACTGTTTATCTCTTTAAATTCTTTTATGGAACTATTGATTGTTGCTACGTCTTTTATGGAAATATCATCGGAAGAGATACTAGTTTCTTTTTGGTGTCTTGGGTTATAGAAAGAATCAGAAGATACTGACGAATGAGAAGAAGAAACCGAATACAATGAGGGAAATGATCCTGACGATTCGCGAGTTCGACGCGCAATTGTTGATGTAGCTGTTGTGTTAATAGTATAATTATCATTATTATAATTATTTATAGAATTTTCAGGTCGTTGATATTGTTCTAAACTGCACATGATGAAAGTGGGCTGTGATGATTCAACATTTCCCATTCCTATAGTTAATAAATAAATATAAATTTCTGTGTACGATAATTAATGATGATGCGTAAATACACATCTATTTAATACTTTTTATTCTACTTTATTTGTTATTTTGCGATATGTCGTTAAGAAAAATAACATTTAACAATTAAAGAAAAAGAATAAAAGAATCTCCAATAGTTTATTTTTCTAAAAATATAAAGCATTAATCAAAGAAACAAAGAGCGTTTTTATTATAAGATGGTAAATGAGACGAAATGATAAAATTAACCTCATCCGACCACAAAAATAGAAATTGTTCACGTACAAATTTTTTCAATTGTCCAAATGTAGTAATATTGATATCACTTCCACAATTACCCCATACTGTATAATAAACACATAAAAAAAGTTACCTTAATGTACGCACTCCTGATATGTTATATTTTTTTACTATCCTTTTATAAACAGGAATCTCATAAAGAGTTAACATTTAAGCTATATTTAGACTATAGTACACAAAATCAAAAAAATCACGTCATACAACAATGAACACACAAGAAGCAAATGATCTAGCACCATGCAAATCCGACGATCTACAGTGCGAATAGAATTTCTTTATTTTCTTTTAACAGGTCATTAATTGAAAAATTGAAATCGATACAAGGAAATTTATTGAAAAATTACGGCTGCTTTAGAATTTTAATATATTTTGACAACCATTCATGGATCCCAAGCAAAGTAAATGTTCTTAAATGTTCTTTATTGCAAATACTAATATACTTTCATACTTTTGGTAATTCAATGACAAGTAGACACCAACCGATGGTTATTAAGCGATACTTTAGGTTCGATGAACTTCGACGAATTCTCGTGTAGCGTCGCGCAGCTTATCAGCGGGTGCAGTAGCAGCTCCGACTAAAAGTGAATAATATTAAATGAAAATTAGACGAACAATAATTATTAATATTCAAAATGAAATAAATATTCACCGATAGTTTCAGCTGGTGGCTTATCTGGTGCTCCTGGATGGGGACGAGTTGGGACAACCGGTCTAGTATTATGCCAGCTTTTGCCAAGTGCTTGTATTTTTTCTTGAGAGAGATAGTTTTGTAGTTTAGGAATATTGTCTTCTTCCTCCTCTCTAGCGTGGTGGATGAATTCCTATTTTCAATAAAGATCCCTGAGTGAAACTTCGAAATAAAAATGAGGAAATAAGAAAGTTCCACATAATGCAAGTTTTTACCTCCATAGCGGAATCCAATTTTGGAACGTAGCCGGCATCGCTAACTTTCATTTTGTCCAACTCGTACATGACATTCTTGATATCAAGATGCTCTTTACGAGCATGATCTGCGAATTCTCTGCCATTTGGCAAGTACTCTTCGAAAGCGGGGTAAAGAACAATTTCTTCAGTGGCCGAATGAATCGAGACTATTGGATAATAACCATTTGTAAAACTTGTGAGCATAGTAAAGACGAAATAAGCAAATAAATGCTAAATCTACCTTCACGAATAATAGTATTTGCAATTTTTTGTCTTTCATGCTCATCATTCTCATTCTTGAATCGTTCGTAGAGTTGCTTGACAACGGAGTGGTCCTCCTTTACTTGTGCGAAGACGTCTTTACTCATTGTGGTGTGGGTGGCAAGGGTACGATTTTTGTGGTTATTATGAATTAAACTTGTTTTGAATATTTGTTGCTTTATTGTCGGAGTAATAAGATTATAAGGTAATCTAATTCTTGAAAGCATATCGTGAGAGAGTATTTTTTTGTGTGTGCCTTTTTATAGTAGTGTGAGAACGACTCTAGATTTTTCTGGCAGTGTGTAATTATTATGCTACGATGACGCAAAATTAATGAATCAGTTTACCTTTTTTCCGTGATGATGGAATTATGTGGTTTTTAAGGCGGCATTAATCATCGGGCGCTTTTGATTTAGCAAAATAAAAACATAAACATGTGAACTAAGTCTCCCGCTTATTTGAATTTGTGGATATAGAAACAGTATTCGTGAGATTTTTTGTTTTTTCACTACGTATCAAGTTCCGTGTCTGTAAACATTCATTGTTGAATGTAATTTTAGGCTTAAGAAAAATTGCCTTTCCATTATTATTTTTGTCATAAGAGTTGAATATTAATTTTTGCTAAATATAAATTTTATTTAGAACAGATCAATATAACTTGTGTGTATTATGAACTTTTATCAAGTACTATATAGTATTTCAGAAAAGATTTTGTGTTGTACAAATATGTATTGTAAATTTTCTAATTGAATTATCATTTGTAAGAATGATAAGCTAAATTTAATATTAAATGCAATTGATATATAGAAAATTTTTTTCAAGATATAAAATAATTTTGAAGTTAACGTTAATAATACAAAAATTTTCTGAATTAAATATAAATAAATTTATATATAGTCTGGAAAAAAACTTGTTTTATTTTTAATTTTAAATAAAAATTATAAAAAAATTATTTAAATAATAAAAAATTAATATATATAATAATAATTAAAAGTAATATAATGCTTTAAATTTTTATTAATTATTTTATCAAAATACTTATTTCTTAAAATATATATTAATAATTAAACTATTAATTTTAATATTTTAATAGTTATATTAACAAAATTTTATATTAAAAAAAATTAATAATAAAGATATTTAAAATTAAATTAAAATAATATTCTTGAAAAAATTATTAATATATTTTTATTTTTTAAGATTAAAAAATCAAATTTATTAAAAGTTAATTTGTAATAAATTAAAAAAGTATTTAATAAAAAATAATTTAAGAAAATTTATTAAAAAATAAAATTATTATTAAAATATTTCTAATTAACATATATATTTAGCCTCTTGTTATTAAGTTAAAAAATTATTAAATAAATGATTATCTTAATATCTTATAATAATTTTAAAAAAAATAAGTAATAAAATTATTAGAAAGAATTATATAAAAATTCTTTTAATATTATAAAGAAAATATATAAAATATATAAATATAAATAAAATATTCAAGAATAAATATTATTTAATTTAACTAAGATTTTTTTAATAAAAATTAAAAAATGTTTATTAATATATTTATAAAAAAATAATATATTTTATAAAATAAAATTTTTTTAAAAAAAATATTATAATAATAATAATAAAAAAATTATTAATTTAATAAACTTATAAACTTATAAAATTATAAAATTATATCTATACATCTCTATAATATATTACCAGAAATTTCAAAAATGAAATTATCATTTTGAAATTTAATTTTTTGTAATCTAGTAATTTTATTTAAATAAAGATATTATTATAAAATTTGTGAAGTTGCAATAAATTTAATGGAATATTTTCATTTAAATTGGATTATTGAATTTTGAGAAATTGGATTTCAAAGTGACAGATTTGTTTTTAGAATTTTCAGTAATATATTATAAGAATATGTATTATATAATTTATAATTTTTTAATTTTATTATTTTATTTATATTATATTTTAATTTATTTTAGCTAATATTATTTTTATTATTTTTAATTTTTTTTTAATATTAATTTTGTTCTTTTAATATTATATTTATATTTAATTTAAATTTTTTATATTAATATTTTATTTAATTACTTTTTAATTAATATTTATTTATTAAATTTAATAAAAATTGTTATTTAAATATAATTTAAACTTTTTTCTTTAAATTAATTTTATTATTTCTTATTATATTTAGTTAAAAGAGATAAAATTATTATTTTATATTATTATTTTTTAGTTTTCTTTTTATTTTTAATAATTATATAATATAATTTATTTTTTTTATATTATTATTATATTTTTTAAAAATATATAAATAGTAATAATATAATATTCTTTTTAATAATATAAAATTTTAATGATAAAAAATAAATATTAAATATTTAATATAATATAAAGTAATTATTAAAATATTCTTAAATTATTTATATATAACTTTTTTTATATATAATTAATTAATATAAAATAAATATAATAAATATTATTTTAAATTTAATTTTAAGATGTTAAGTATTTAAGTTAAAGTTAAATAAATAATGTAATTTTAATATTTAATTTATTATTTTAGTTTTTAAATCTAGTTTTATTTTGAATTTAATCTAAATTAAAATAGTATATTTTTATTATAAATTAATACAATCTTATATTTAAATATATTAATTTATTATTTGAATTTATAATAATTTAATTGGTTATATTTCTTTTAGTTTAGATTTTTATTTTTTATATTACATTTTAATTTTATATCTTTTTATAAAGATTAATTTTATTTTAAATTTACAGATAATTATCATATATTAAATTAATTAATTTAATATATATTATTATGCAAATAATTATCATGTGCTATTTAATTATTTATTTAAATAATTTCTATTTTTAATTAATTATTTCTTTATAATTTTACTTATTCTTCTTTTATTATTATTATTATATTATTATTAATTATTATTATATTATTAAATTAAGTATAATTAGCTTTTTAGAAATGTGATATAAAATTATTAATTTATTTAATTAAGTAAATCTATATATATTTTAGATTATAAATTTATTATTAATTTTTTCATACTTTATATTTATTTATTTTATATAAAAAAAGAATACTTGTAATAATACAAAGAATTCAATATAATTACCAAATTATTTACTAAATTTTCTTAAAGAATATTCTAACTCAACTAATTAATTATTTTCTTTTATATTAAAAACTTTATAAAATAATTTATAATTTGAAAAAAATTATTTATTTAGAATTTTGGTTTAGTGTGAATCGTTCGTTCCATTCTGTATTGAATTATAAGGGTACAGAAGAAAACGTTTCTAAACTTACGTGTCAACAAGAAATTGAAAAGTTTTATGTCTAACTTCCGGATAAAACGCATAAGTAAGATTAATTATTTGGCGGCTGCAGCTTTAGTATTTTCACCAAACTTAAAACTCGATCCTCTGAAAACCTTAAAATTTTTTGAATACCCACCTTTCGCTCTAACATTTTCTGGCCACCGCCGTCTCGACCAGCGTTTCATTTATCAAAAACGCACCGGCCGAACAAAAAGTATTCATTTCCAGGTTCAGATCCTGAATTTATTTGTGCCTAGATTGTATTCTGTGATCCATCCGGGTTCTGCTATCATGGTATCGTGCTTCTGAATTGTGTTTGGCTGGTTATTTTGCGTTGAGAACGTTGGAGATATCCATGATTATTAGGATATGATTTAATAAAGAAAAGTATTATCTTTATCAAGAAACACCATTTGATTTGATGATGTCATATGTGTTGCTGAGGCACCGATTCTATTAGATTCAGGAATCTTATAATTTAGTACATTGACAATAAATAGCTTACTAAACCTACCTTCCAATATGCTTCCATTCTCATAATGAACCAGATACTGTCCATTAACATCATTAGACAGCAATTGCAACCACAGAAAACGCCCAAAACTTAATCGTTCTCGCATCATATGTATGTGCATGTATCTACGTATATCTTGAGCCCAGTGATGAAAATCGAATGCAAAGCTAGTATGACTTACACTCGATTTCTATCACTGGATCTTTGAGATATTGAGTCCCAAAAGGCCGTACATGGAATTTTTGTGACGACTTCTTTTGGAACTCAATATCTCGAGATCCTAGGATTGAATCATGGATTTTACACTCAATTCCCGCCAATGATTCGATTTTCACGTCCTGTCATGTGATATATTTTTATCACGTAATCACGAGGTGTATGGCAACATCAAAAAGGGGTGTGAAAATTACTGTTCTAATATGCCAAATGTGGTAAATGCGGGAATAAAAATTGTATTGTTTTTATGTTTATTTTTAGATTCAAGAAGGAACGAGCATGGGATTTCAATAATTGAGAACTCTTAAAATATAAAACAATTAAAAAAATGTATAAAAACTGTTATTATTATTGTTAAAAGTAAAGGACAGACACAATCCATGTCAACAATGATAAAACACATGTATAATCATGTGTTTTTTTGGGATATGATGCATTAATCCAAACTTTTATTTGATGATTGATTATAATTTATTTCATGCACATATTTTTACCCATTCTTAAATATAAAAATTTGATTATAAAACTGTGCTTTGAATTTCACCAGACTTTTTCACTCACAGTTAACATGCCCTGTTATCACCTACTTCGTTATCATTCCATTTACTATTATTTTCTTCATCATGCTATTAAAATTTTCCTCTCGTAATTATTCATTATCAATTAAACAATTTTCAGATAATCCCTATAATGATATGATGAAACATCTCTCAGATACTATTTTTTTATCACGTCAAAGAAGCTACTTTGCTTCAAGGTCAACTTCGAGATCAACTCAAGTTTGAGCATAAACAAGAGATTCTTTGTATTCTTAATCAACACAAACAAGATATCCTCGAAATTCAAGACCGACACAAACAAGATATCCAGATCAACTTCAATTTACTATCGGGAGCTGATGAAAATTTTTTGTTGATTCTTCAGTTGATGGATCAATTGATGGTTTAGTTGGTGATTCACTCAGTGGTTTAGTTGATGAATTAGTCGGTGGTAATGCAGTTGGAGTCAGAAACAAGAGTTCATAATCTCCAAAAATTATCTCTTGATATTTGCTCTCTTATCAATTCTAAAACTCCACGTATGTTGAAATTTCCACGAATTTTCAAATAAAGAGTGATATAATCTCGTTTTTCATTTTGCAAGAACTGCAATTTTCTTTCAATTGAGATAATTTCTTGTCTTGAACAAATTGATTAATCATTATGAATTTGCATATTGAAAAAAATCTGTGATATCAACAAGACGAAAGAACATGATATGAAAATGTGTATTTCTTTTTTATATCAGCAAGTATCAGACGAGGTTACTATTGATGAAAGATTTTTTGCCCCTTATGAAGTGCTTGCTCTTGGATATATTTTTAAAAATTTATAATATTCGTTATTTATATTATGATAAAGATGGTAAACCAGCTAAATTTCCATTTGAAATTTAATATCATATTATTTAATATCATATTATACAATAACAATGTAACTTCTCTATATCAAAAACCTATTTCGAATTGAAATTACTGCATAATTTATCAATTGATTTTGAAGTACTTACACGTTCGCATTTTTCTTTGTTATGATTAGAATATTAATTAGTGTATCGAGTTAAAAGTCCGCTGATTTTCAAGCCACATCTCGAACAGGCAGAAAAATAATTTCACATGACGGTATATCTTGTTAATTTTTACCCAGAAGACCATTGTACTCCTTATATGCTTGGCCCTGGTGCAGCACCAAGCAATTCGCATTTTATAAAGTGAACTCAAAGATGGAATCGAATACTCATCATTGTAATTAGTTCACAATACTCATATTGTAGTACATGTGCTTTGGTTCCGCGTTTATTGTTTTTATATCGCAAACGAATTTATCGTTATAGTAATGAATGGTCCAGCAGATATCGAATCTAATAATAAAATTAATAAATTAATCGAAATACAGGAGATCATGAGAAATTTAAACGATATGGAGAATTTGAAGTTGGGTTAGAATCGTAGTATACACTGAGATATCCGGCGCGATATTATAGTCTGGATCTGGTTAAGGATAGCTTATGGAATTGAAAAAGTTTGGAAAATTAACAACTGAAAAGATTTCTTTACACAGTGACACTGACATTAGAATTATAAGTGATCTTGTGAAAGTGCAGCATTATATTTGGCTTTCAATTATAAATATGTTATTATTACTATATTGAAACTTATGTCTAGATGGTCCTAGCTTTGTGGTTTTCACGGATATGTATGAACCGATTTGAGGTAATGACAATTCATACGAGCTAAGACAGGGTGAATCTTAAAGCATCTTGCATAATGCTCGCCCACTGGTCCTCTACAGTATTAGTTAACAAAGCTTTGAGAAAATAAATATAACTATGTTACTTGTAAAAAAGTGTGTATTTGAACCAGATAGACAATTCACAAATTATGTAATTGTCAATTGCAAAGAGATTCAACCTGATCTAATAATAATATTGCTTTTCGCATCAAAGAAGCAGAGCTGAGGAGCAGAGTTTTTTGTTTTCCGAATAGTTATCTCGAATTGTCAGGTTCTAAGCTTTCTTTTTCCAGCTCTTACGTGTCTCGATTGTTTTTCTCTAAACGAATGCGATGAAATAATCATTGATCAGTCTTATCAGTTATGTTATCTATTTTAGTGACAGTAAAACTAGCTTCATTGCATACTGAATATAAAAGCATTTTAATTCGAATATTTTTGGCAAAATTTTCTAGATTATCTCACAAATTCATTCCAGGCCAGTTTTCTTTTAAGAGTATTTAATATTACGAGATTAGGCTTTTTAAAATTAAAACTCAATGATTATTTTGTGGAAAACTTCAATAAGCAATTATATCAGGACAATGTTTCTAAATCAGAAATGAAGCATTCATCATGCATGTAGTCAGCGTTCTATGGAATATTGAACTTTAGATAACAACATTTTTTTGTGGTTCCGAATGGTAAATGACCAAGGCCAGATCATTTGCCCATTTTGCACTGTTTAATTCGAAGTCACGCAAATCCAATCAGATCATAAGACCAATTAAATTAACATACCAACTACATGTTACAGTACATAAACATTGGTAATGTTTTTTAACAAAGCAAACTTATCTGAAAACTCAATAAAAAATAAAAAGAAAATGACGAATTGAATTCACATTCAAACAAAGTTTGCTAAATTTTACGAAAGCGCAATTTTTGCAATATTTCAGTAATTGGTGCTGGAAGAGACCTATGCGCACATTCGTCTATTTTAATGGCGCAATCCCAATATTTTGCTGACGCACTTTCTGATACATGGGTGAAAAGAGAACCAAATAAAATGATTATTTTTAAGAAACCAAATATTCCGCCTCGTGCTTATTGAGGTAAACAAATTATGGCTTGTATAAAACACATAATAAAATTTAACTCACGATGGGTTAGATATACAACACCCTGACAAAAGTATCCGACAACTGGAAAAATCAACGAACTTTAAACTTCGATTGTAGCACGCTCATGCATCCAATTTTATTATTTGAATGCATCTAATTTTCTAGTTTTAGAAAATAAAAATTTTCGGAGTTATCGTTATCTGTAATAAACGCTGATTAATTATTTGCGAAATTTAATCAAAAAACAGAGTGCTTATACCTATCTTCGCAATCAGCTATCCAAATTATTTGATCTTTTTTTATTAGATTTATCTTTGATTTCTGCTTTCAGAAAGTATATTTTTTCATGCTTTTCAAATTAATCATTTTTGAGTAATTTCTAAAATATCAGAACTTTGAATGTGGAAAAATTGTTAATTTATGAAAAGTCAAAAAACAATAAGTGAAATCAGTAAATATTAAGACACCGAAATACATAGTTGATATTGTAATAAAAATACAAAAATCAAGATCTGAACTATTAAATAAATGGCCATGTAAAATATATACATGAACTAATTTAATTTATCGCTCATTAATGAGAAATTATCTAGAAAACATAAATACACCATTATATAGATCAGATTCTAATCATATAAATTTTATTTAAAGCTAATGTGTATCGGTTGAATTTAGTAAAAGTCATGAGAATTACAGAATTTCTAATGGATCAATTTTTATAAATATATATCGATATCGATATTCTGAATATAAAATTGGAATCATCTATTGTCGATCATTTTATAGATCTACGTAATTCTGTTTTATTCAACACAATAAAAAATTAACCGAATAAAAATGACACCCGACTTTTTATTGACTTCACATTTAAACAGACTTGATAAACTCTATAATAATGTTGACTATTGCGACATTTCGATTATTATTGGTGAAAACCCGAATACTCAACGTACCTTTTCAGCTCATTCAACAATATTGGTGGCGCAGTCGCAATACTTTGCCGTAGCACTTTCCAATGCATGGGTCAAACGAGAACCGAATAAAATGATTACCTTTAAGAAACCGAATATCGAACCTCGAGTTTTTGAAATATTACTAAGGTAATCTCATCTTAAAAATGAAGCACTATTGTTTATAATAATTTATTAATCTGATTGTAATTTTTAATAGATATATTTACAGTGGAAAAATTGATTTACAAAATCATGGAGTTTCGACGCTTTTGGACGTATTAGTCGCGGCTGATGAGTTAATCCTTGAAGACCTAATTGAATACATCCAAATTTATCTTCTCGAACACCATTCTGAATCTTTGACAGAAATCTTTACCTTAATCAATCAAATTGCATTCGAGCATAACTCTTTTACTAAACTTCATAAATTTTGCACAGATATCACATGTCAAAATCCAACCGCTATCTTTCAATCAACTGATTTTACTATGCTACATGAATCAGCTCTAATTTGCTTACTCAAACGTGACGATCTAAACTTGCGTGAAATCGATCTTTGGGAAAAGGTGCTTGAATGGGGAATCTCTCGAGCTGGAGATACAGGCGAAATTGATCTAACAATTCCATTAGAAAAATGGACACATAACGAATTTAACCAACTCAAATCTACGCTTAAAAATTGTTTACCATTGATTCGATTCTTCCACATCAACTCGGTTGATTTTTATAACAAGGTTTTGCCATTTGCTGAAATTTTACCAGGTACACTATATAAAGATTTATTACACCATTATCTGGTGCCGGAAAGTGAAGAATACAAAGCCACTTTGCACCCAGTTCGAACTGTCATGTACTCTGCAATTCTTTCGCAGAATCAGGCCTTTAAGGTAATCGACTGGATTAAAAAGCAATATGAGAATCAGAAAAATAAATCAATTGAATTGAAGCTGCTATTACGAGGCAGTCGTGATGGATTTAAGAATACCGACTTTCATCGCCTGTGTGATAATAAAGGTCCAACGGTTGTTGCCATTCGCGTAAAAGACGGTGGTAAAGAGATTCTTGGTGGTTATAATCCGCTTCAATGGAATTCACTTATTCAAGATTGCTCAAGTTTAAATAGCTTTTTATATAAATTTAATTCTGATGATGTTCAAGCTATCAGTGGAGTTTTAAGCAAATATAATAATCAAGGATGGGTTGTGAATGTGGGATGGTATTCACATCTTGGTCCGATTTTTGGTAATGGTGATTTAACTATTTGTGGACCCGATCTTCTTAATGCTTCTCATTTCTGTCAGAAACAGCGCTACGAAACTGGGCTGTTGAGCTCTGGCGGAGAAAAAAAAAAATTTCATATTTTGGATTATGAAGTATTTCAGGTGGTGCCGAAATAAATTTTATTTTATATATTCATATATTATAGATCCATATCAAATAAACACAATACCCATCCAATAAATTAGTACATTTATAAGACAATACGACGTTAATATGTCTTCAACTGTGTGTTCTTGGTAATTTGTCCATGACAGCTAAATGTCAACACTTGGCTACAGCATATTGAAACATAGAACTCCAAGATTATTTAATTCCAACGGACCAATCAGTAGAGAGTGATTTACGTAAGTGATGTTCACTTTAGTTCTAATGGTCTCCTATGACAATCTTTACGAAGATTGATTGCCAAAGTAAAGTGAAGGGTAGAGGGAATTAATAAAGGACCCAGGAACTAAGTTAATTCACTTGAAATATAATAGGACTTATTGTGACTGCCTAATCGAAGTATAGCATGACTTATTGAAACTGCCTGACAAAGTGACTAGTATATCAAAACTGACGAAAATTATCAATAATAATGACGATTTATTTAATGGAGGAGCATCTACTACTTGTACACAATATTTGAATATAATCAAAAAATAATAGTGTATTTATAAGTACCGTAAAATCCGCGAAATAATGAACATGGGCATTATTTCGAAAATAGCACCCTTTAAAAATAGCATAGTTGCTTTCAAAATAGCACCCCGAAATAACGGGGAATCCACAATCGTCATTAACATTGATGATGAAGAGATAGTTTTTTTTCTCGAGGTCACGATCGTTTTCATTACTTTTTATGTTGCTTTTTAAAAAAATTCCATCCGATTATCGGTTACCTCTTAATCTTTTACATTTTTAGTTGCTAGTTGAGCTTCTTTGTTTAGTTGGTTGTAGTACATTCGGCTGAATACGCTGAAAATTGTGATGATCAACAATTTATTAACGATGGTTTTTTGGTGAGGAAAACAGAATAAAAGCAAAAGAACAAAGTTTTGATCATTTAAGTGCTCGTTTTAACATATAATAAAATTCAAAAAAAAATTGACGACTACAAAGTAAAGTCCCTTAAAATATCTATCAAAACTAACAATGAGACTTCATTGTTAATATAACAATTACATATATTTCAAAGTTACACAAAAACAGACGAGCATTAAAAACAAAATCATAACGATAACAAAAGAGTATCGATCGATATATGTCAACGTAATGTTCAGCAATTTTTCTCTATTTTTTAACATATTTTATTACACCGTTTTGTTAACATTGATTATTGCGGATAAACGAGAAAATTTCAACAAAAAGAAATCAATAGTAATGATAATGAGGAGAATAATTAAACACTTTTCAAGCGAGGTTTGCATAATAATTATTGTAATGATCACTAAGTACATCTTCTATGAGTTTTCCAATCACCGAGACACCTATAATCGCGCATAAATAAGTTAATTTTAAGAAAAAAAAATACGAAAATAGCAAAACAAAAGAAACACATACTTCCAACAAAATTCATATCCACATCCGCGAGCACGACAAGTCATATGATCACACCCTCCATTCTTTTCAATATTAACGTTACATCGTGGACACTTTTTCGACATAGACGCAATAAAAGCTTTAGTTTCTTCTTCTAATTTCTTCATTTGCTCCTCTCTACGTTTTTTCAGAGTTCGTTCGTGTTCGTTTCTTGCAGCAGACA
This sequence comes from Ambispora leptoticha, assembly GCA_910591765.1. Lineage (NCBI taxonomy): Eukaryota > Fungi > Glomeromycota > Glomeromycetes > Archaeosporales > Ambisporaceae > Ambispora > Ambispora leptoticha. The sequence goes on along the minus strand of CAJVPS010000681.1, from coordinate 3,349 downwards.
AAGAAGATGATGATGATTCAGATGTTTCATATTCTGATCCGTCACCTCCCTCTGCAATGCTATATGCTATTTCCCTGATCATTGGATCGAAAAAACTTTCAAATATCATTTTTTCTTCATCTGTTTGTGGTGCGTCATGTCCTTGCTCAATAAGCATTCTATTGACGAAGTCGTGTACTTGTCTGTGTGCTTGTTCGAACGCTTGAGCTAAGTTTTCGCATTGAGGACAGTTTGAAGAGTGGTTTGGGATGGCTAGAGAGTGAATCACGCATGATTTCTGAAAGCAGGATTGACACGTCATTATTGGTGCCGCCTCTAAATAGTATGGAATATACTTAGATTTAATTTTATCATTTTAATAACAGTATTTTGATTATTACTTACGTCCTTCGTAATGAATTTGTCCTGATCCACATCCTGGATTGGAACACCATTGAAAATCTGGCATTTGAGAAAGAACCGAAAGTAACGAAAGCTTCTGATATCTAAGAATTTCAAATTAATTATGTATCCCATAATCCCAATAAATCAAAACTATACAATATAAAAATACTACCTCGCCAACACTTGATTATTTGCAAATTTTTGCACATTCGTTTCAGTCATTGTCTTCCGACACCCTTCAGCTGGGCATCTAATCTCAAAATTACCATTATCCTGCACTTCATGTTCAATATGCCGCCCGACACAAGTACGGCATATATTGTTAGTATGCTTGCAATCGGGTGTTATTTGAAGAAATTGTGATTGCGCAAGTGTGTCGATACAGACTATACATTCTTTTTGTGATGATGGTGGTGGTGGTGATGATGATGATGATGACGATGACATATACGACAACCAAGACTCCATTTTGTTGTAAATAGTTTTTAAAGTGAAAAAAATCTTCCTATATACATGTATTTTTTACTGCGGTTCGCATAAATTTAAAAAACCAAATACACGTACATGTAAGTAATAAATAAATTTCGTACAAAACGATAAGCAAGAGAAAAAATGAACTACGATAAAAAGAACCAAATTCAGAAAGGTTGTTTCGGCCGTACTTTGAATTTATAATCATCGCTCTCAGAAGAGTTATATGTCATGTATATCATGGTTTATTATTAATTTCAATAATTGGGAATTTGTAGCTGTATTTATTCTGCCTATTCGTCACACCATTTCGTGGTACAGAATACAAAAGTGTTGAACGAATAAGATCTTTTTTGTAACCTTGTCGGCATTCATATGTCACGCAGTAAACTTATTGTCCGAAAGGGATGAGCGAAATGCGAAAATCTTTTTTACACTAACGCTAACGCTATCTTACCTGACCTGTAGTGTATCGTTGCACTTGTGTAAAAGGAAATATCGTATGATAAAAGTGGATTATTCATGCGGAAACACAACCGAAAAATATGGACCATCAAACTGCAATTTCATGTACATGTACATGTATTGCTCGACACGATCATGATGCACTTGATCCCGGAATTTTAAAAACAATAAAAAAATGTTTTTTCAATGCAATAGATTGCGGTCTAAAGAAGAAACAAATCCGTGAAACTCTGGAACGACACTTAAACTCTAGAGATATAGCCACTCAATTATGTTGTACTTTGGAACTGAACGCATACTCGCTTTCATCATCTACTTCATCATCCGCATCTAATCTAGAAGATCTCGTTCTATTAGGATTTATATACGAGAAGGGATTCTCAAATCACTGGTTCAAAAAGAACGAAGAATTTGCCTATCAAAAATATCGAGAATCTGCAGACGCAGGCAATTCATACGGCCAATACTTTGTAGGCGTATGTTTCAAGAAAGGAATTGGGATAAAAATAGATTGGAGAATGGCATACGAATTTTTCGAAGTGTCTGCTCGACAACGGAATCCGGCTGCTTGTTATAAATTGGGTTCGGGATATGATCGTGTGCAAGTGCCAGAGCAGAAAAAGAATTGTCGATTAAAGGCGTTTTTATTGTATATTGAAGCGGCAAACGCAGGTCATGTTATGGCGAAAATTCTTACAGGGCTTTGTTATGAAATGAATTGGGGGACTGAGCGAGATATTCATCAGGCGATTAGATGGCTGTTGAAGGCAAATAACGATCAACCGTCGATAGTTAATAATGCTTTACTGCGTATATTTCGGCCTCATGATCCATTGATATACTAAAATAATTCTGTATGCTGTAGCGAGGCCTCTAATTAGTAATTATTACGATAATTATTGATACAGTATTTATTATTTCCTAACGCTAGTAAAAAAATTTATTTTAAAGCAAATAATCTCATATGTTTTCTTTTAAACTTACGAAATTTCATTCCATATACATAGTTTCACAAAAATTTAGAACAAAAATACAAAAAATGGCTATTATCGTTATTGTTATATCACTATTACGCTAGTCATAAGTGATGGCCGCTTTCACGTGACATCAATCCTGGGACCTGCACACATAATCAACTTCCTGCATAGAATAAAGAACAAATGCTTTCATATTCTATGGAATTCATCTCTAGGTTTCTACGTATAAATAAATCACAGATGTTCCCTGCCGTATTAACAAGGTCAAGAAACATTTTCAAAAATTTGAACTAAATAATAATAGTTTAGAGGTATCATATCTATAAATAATGTATTATACTATACTTGGTACAGAGAAACCACATCCTTTATAAATACACAAACTCTTTTTAAATGCGCGACATGGCTTGGTCCCCACTTTTCGGAACTTTATATATTGCTCTCCGTAATTTCGCACCTTCTTAAAATGCTCATTCTACCTTTTTTATTATGGTCCAAAGTGGCAGACATTTATTCCTCCATAAGTTGTAATCTATAGTAATTTAGAGTGCGAACTTTAAATTTATACCCAGTGAAATATTTTATTATCAGATGACTTTATTATAAAATAGTTATACTGAAATTTGATATTGACTACGACACATTTTATTATAAAAAAATTTGATCTTTATAGCGGCAGTCTCTATATAGTAAACCACTCAAATCGCAATTCAATATGTAACGGAAAATTCAAAAAAAAAAATAAATGGTTTGTATCTCGAAATTTTGTCTATGAAACTTCTTTCTATGTTCTAATAAAAAGTTCCTTGCGAAATTTTACATATACAGCTCGCACCCGTTATAAACTCTACTCTGATTATAATCCTAACCAGTGTATAAAATTCAATTTCTCACTTTTCTCAGAGAACATCAATACATTTTGATTATACAAATTTTCTGTCAAAAAAAACTGGAATTTTTAATTTTCTCCATAAATATTTAAATAACATAAAAATTTAAATATATATACTTGAGAGTATGATAAACAACTTTATTTAAGACTACTTGAACAC
>CAJVPS010000680.1:0-20959 GCA_910591765.1 Ambispora leptoticha | reverse complement strand
TAGAAATCTTTGTCATTATTGAAAGTTATAGTCTAATTTCCCTCTCTTTACCTTTTATTATTTCAGTCTCTCCCAACTCTATATCGTTAGGATGAATCAAAGTGAAAACCCACTTACCAACTCACCATAACAGTATATATTTCTTCAAGATTAAGTTAAATTAATTTATTAAATAATAAATATATAATTTAATTTACAGATATTATTCTAATATTTTTAGTAAATAAATAAAAGATTCAAAATTAAAGTGAAAATTCAGGTTAAAGAAGATAATAATAAAAATAAAAGTATTAAAGAGAGATTTAATAGTAAAATTAAGATTTTTATATATTTATAAGTAATAATTAACAGATAATCTAATAAAAAAAATAATAATTAGTCATAAAACTCAAGATATAGTTATTTATCAATTACTTAAATAAGTAAAGAGAAAATATAAAAGAATATAGAAGAGTTTAAATATGAAATAATAAGAATAATAAATCTATAAAATTTTTAATTTCATAGAAAGTTATCAAAAATATATTATAATAAATCTGGTAAGTAGATTTTCACTTGAATTTATCTTAATAATATTGAATTGGAAAAAACTGAATTAAATAACTAATAAAGAGAGAGAAATTAGATTATAACTTTAATACTAATAAAAATTTCTAAGATCTATATTAATATTTATAAATATTATCTTTAAAAAAGATAAATTATAAAAAAATAATATAAATCAAAAAAATTATAAAGATTAATTAGTAAAGTTATTATTAATTAATTATAACTTAAAACTAAAAGTAATTAAATAGTAAAATTACTATTAATCAAAAAAACTATAATTAAAGAAAAGGTAAAAACTAAAATAAATGATAAATTAAATATTAAAAAATATATAACTTATTTATAATAGAAATTTTTTACTTTCAAAAATAAATAAAATAAAAATATAACTTATTTATATTAGAGATCTTTTGCTTTTAAAAATATAAAAATAATATCAAAAATTAAAATTAACTTTATATAATTAAAGAAATAAACTAAGTAAGAAAAAGAGTATTAATATAATTAAAAAAAAATCTAAAAGATTATTATTATTATAAAAATAAGCTTTTTAATTATATAATTTCCAAATAATTCAATTCAAAACTATTTATTTTAAGCTGGAATAGCAAGTTCTTTTATATTTTTTTTGAATATATAAATTATTATAATATTATTAGTTAATATTATCTAAATATATATATTAATATACTTTAAAATATTTTAACTATAAAAATTTATTTATTATACTAAAATATTATAATATTGATATTTTATTATTTTATGAGAATATTAATATATTAATATTTTATTATTTTATCAAAATATTAATATATTGATATTTTATTATTTTATTAGAATATTAGTATATTGATATTTTATTATTTTATTAAAATATTAATATATTAATATTTTATTATTTTATAAAGAATCAAAAAGATTTTTAATAATAATATTCTATTAAGTATACTAAATTAAATATATATACAAAAGATAAATTAAAAATATAAATCTTAAATTAAGAGAATAAATTATAATATTTAGAGTAAAAATATGAATATAAGAAATAAATATAATAAAAGAAATAGATATATGATTAAATAAAATAAGAATAATTATATAATAAATTATAAAATTATAGAAAAATAAAATTTTATATAATTAAAATAAGATTATGAAATTAAAGAATTTTATATTATTATAATAATAATAACTTGACAAAATAAAATACTTTATTAATAATTAAATAATTTATAATTACTTTAAAAGTTTTTTTTATACACTATCTGGACAAAAGTATCACATATTCAAAATTTATTAATTGTATAAAATTATACATAATAATTATATCTCAAATTTTAATCTGTTATAGTTTTACTTTTAATCAAACATGTATATAGTTTTTGTATTATTTATAAACAAATATAAAAATATATAAATAAAAATATTCAACATCTTCTAGCATCTCTAATTCTTAAAATGTATTACTTAACTAAAGTCAACATGGTGAAATTATTGGTCTTTACAAGAATAACTAATCTATATCTAAAATCAGTAAAATTCTAAAAGTTCACAGAACAATTATCTCTCATACTATCAAAAAGTACATTAATAAAGACAATCTTGCTACTTGTCTCTGAACTGGATGTCCAAAGTTATTAACATGTGAAAGTCAAAAAATACTGAAAACTATTATTAAGAACAACAATAAAAATTCTGCTGAACAAATCAAAAAAAATTTATTGAAAAAATTAATATCAAAGTTTCTACCAAAATAATTAGAAGAAATTTGCATAAAATAAAAATTTTTTCTTATGTGTCAGCTTAAAAATCTCTTCTTAGTAATCAGCAAAAAAAACAACATCTAAGATGATGTATTCAAAAAAGAAACTGGACTGTTTGAAAATGGAAGTCTGTTATATGGAGTGATGAGAGTAGATTTACAATATTTAATAATAATGAATCAGACCATGTTTGGAGAACTCCAGGCACTAGGTATAATATAGCAAATATAGTTCTAACTGTAAAATTTGGTGATGAAGAACTAATAGTATGAGGATATTTTTTGGATAAAGGATTGGGTTCATTGGTAAAGATGAAGAGCAAAATGAATAGATTGAATTATATACAGATACTAGAAAAGTATTTATTACCTTTGATAAATAAGGAATTTAATAGTAAGAGATATTTATTTCAGGATGATAATACTCCAGTCCATATTGCTAAGGATGTTAAGTAGTAGATGCTCACAAACAAAATTAATATTTTATCAGATTGGTCAAGTCAGTCTTTTGACTTAAATCCAATTGAGCATTTATGGTCAAAGCTAGAAAGAAGAATAAGAAACTGATCACAAGTAATAAAAAATATTACAGAATTAGAAACTGCCTTACAGGAAGAATGGAGTAAAATTTTGATGAATCAAATAATCAGCTTGATAGAAAGTATATCATGAAGAATAGAAGCAGTTATTATAAGTAATAGCTGGCCTACAAAATATTGATTTATATAATTAATTCATTAGTTGAAGTATAAAATGTTAAAAATTAAGATGCAATTATTATATACAATTTTGTGTAATTAATAAATTTTGGATGTGTAATACTTTTATCTAGGTAATGTAAGTATTAGTAAATTATTGCATTATTTATATTATAATCAAATATTTAGAATTAGTATTATTATAATTTTTTTATAAAATAAATAATTTTATTTATATATACAATAATAAATTTTTTTTATTTTTATTTAATTATAATAGAATAATAACTAGTTTAACTATTAAAATATATATAAATAATATGAATAGTTATTTAAAATTTAAATATATTAAGATTAATATTAAAATAAGTTATATTTTTAACTTATTAAATACTTTTTATTATCTTAAATTTTAAATATAATTAATATTTTTTTTAACTAATTATATAGAAAAATAATAATTTAAATAAAATTTTTTAATAAATAATTAATAATAATTAATAAGTTTTATAAATTTTTAAAGTTTTAAGATATTATTTAGAATTAAAAAATTCTTTATTTTCTTGATCTTTGCTTTATTAAAAGTAGTTTGTTAGTACTAATTTAATAATTAAGAAAATAATAACTTTTTTTAATAAAAGTAATATTTATTAAATTTAATTTTAATTTAATTTTTTATTTTATTAAAAATTAATTAAAAATATTATAAATATTCTTCAAATATTATCAAGAAAATATTTATATTATTTAAGTAAATTTCTAGAAATTTATAATAATATTTCAAGAATATAAAGTTTATAATATACTAAAAAATTATAAAAATATTAATAAATTTAAAAGAATACAAAGTTTATAATATACTAAAAAATATAAAAATATTAATAAATTTAAAAGATATTATATTAAACTTAAATAAGTCTATTTTATAATAAATATTATCTTCTTTTTATTTTTTTAATTTGTTAATATCTTAAGATAAAATTAAATATAAAAAAATATTTTATCTATTCTAAATTATCAAGAATATTAATAATTCTTGAAAATAAATATTTATCTTTTTTTATTATTTTATTTATTTTTGATAATTTATATAAAATTATTTCTTTTTATTTTTCTTCTTTACTAAGATAATTAGAAATATTTAGATATAATTTAATTTCTAAATAATATTTTTTTTAAGTATTACTTTATTAATTTTTAGTTAGTTAGTTTTATTAAAAAATAAATATTTTTTGACTCTAATAATTATAATATTTATTAGAAATTTAAGTTAATGAAAAGATTAATTATTTTTTTAATATTATTTTTATTATATTACTAATTTTTTTATTAAAATTTTTATTAATATTATTCAAAAATTTCTTTATTATTATATACAATATCTTAAAATTTTTATATTAATTATTATATATGTAAAAGTTTTATTAATATTTATAATATAATTTATTTTATTAATTTTTTTGATTATTTATCTATAATTATTATATTATAGTTCTCTAAATCTTCAATTATTTTTTTTTCTTAAAATAACTATTTAAGATATTTACTATTTATTTTTTTATTTAAATTATATATAATTTAATTTTTTTTCTTTAATTTAATTATTTTTTTCATAAACTGATTAGTTTTTAATTATTAATAACTTTTAATCTTATTTATACAAATTAAAAACTTAATTTTTTCTCCTATTTGTATTTTTATTAATATTATTATATTTTTTAATTATAAAAGATTTTTTATTTTGTAATATAAATTAATATAAAAAAAATTTATATTTCAAATAAGTATTAATAGATTATTTTTTCAAAATAAATTTTAATTCTATCTTATTTAATTAAATTATTAGATAGAATTTATTTAAATATAAAAATTTTTATTATATAAAAAAATTTTTACTAATAATAACTTTTTTTAATTATTATTTCTTAAATTTTATTATATAAAGTTTAATTAAAATTAATATAAAAATTATATAATAAATAATTAATTATTCAATTTTGAATTTTAATTTATTTATAATTATTAATTTAATTTTTATAAATTTAAAATATATATTTATTAAATTTAAAATAATTTATTTATATAATTTAAAGTTTTAATATTATAAATTAATAGTAATAATATTTTAAATATTTTTTTTAAAAAAAAATTTTATTTTAGTTTTTTTTAGTAAAGTAATACTTTATTTATTATTAAAGTATAATAAAATAATTAAAATAATATAAAAAGTTAATTTAAATTATTTTTTATTTAATATAAAAAAATTATAAAATTAATTAAAATTTAAATAATTTTTATTAGATATACTTATTAATTTTTATATTAAGATATAAATCTTTTTGTACTGATTCATATTAAGAAATATAATTTATTTTTTTTATAAATATATTACTTTAAAATCTTGAAATTTGAATTTTGAGTATTATGATTTCTTCTAGTATATTCTTATATATTTGATTTATTTTTATTTTATTTTTCTAATTTACTTCTAATTTTTTTATTTTTCTACTAAATTAAATGATTTTTGACTTAGAATTTAGTTAATTAATAATAATATAAATTAGTTTTATATTATCTATCTTGATTTAATATATTATTATCTGAATTATAAATATTATTTTAATAACTTTTAGAATTTTATTTATAATTTTCAGATATATAATAGTTATTAAAAAATTAGTTTTTTCTTTTAATCTCTGAATTATGAAATTATAAAAGAAATTAACTTTTTCTTGTCACTATTTGTTATTTTTTTTTATAATTCAGATATTATTATGAAATAAATCTTTAAGAATTTATTTTTCCTTGTTTTATATATAAAATACTTTATATAAATAAAATAATTTGGTTTTGATATAAAATTTTTGATAAAAATATATTATAAATAAAATATTATCATTTTTATTTCAATTTAAAAAACTTAATAATTAGTTATCATTATTATTTTTAGAATTAATATTGTATAAGATCTTTAAATATAAGATTGCTATCTGAATTTTTCTTATTTTTTTCATATTATTGATATTAAAAATAACTTCAAAATTTTTTAGTTATCAAATTAGATCACTCTTTTCTTTTTTTATTGGAAGTTAAAAATTTAATATGATGCAATTTCTTTATCTTTCTTTTATATTGACTTAATATTAGTATTATTATATTAGCTAATTTTATTTTTTTACTTAGTTCTTTGATTATTACTAACTCTATTTTATTATTTTAAATTAAGATCTGATTCATAATTCATAAATAGCTGTTATTTCTCAAAATATATTTGATCTTGTAAGAAAGTTAATATTATTGAAAATAAGAGTTATTTAGTTCAATAATCTTTTAAGCAAAAATTATAATTTCTTAAGTATTTTCTCTTTTTTTTTTTTAATTATTTCTTCTTAATCTCTTCCTTCTCTCTTCTGACTTTCTAATTGATCTGGCTTGCTGAATCAAAAACTGTTATCTGATGGAATAGATGTGAAGTATCTACCAAGTAATCTGTGAGATTGTACAATTATGAATTATTTTTCAGTTAGTTTTCCATTAATTAATTTATAGTTTCATTAATCAATACTCTAACTCTTTATCAAGTTGATTAGATTCTTCAATTTATAATGCTAGTTCCTGCCTAAGAAGACAATTCATCAGTTGCAGTGTCATATTTTTATTATTTAATGTTTGTAGTCTCAGAATAGACTACTTTATTAATAGAGGATGTAGGAACAGATCAATAATATTTTGAAGGAATGTATGTGATTATTTAAGAATAATATTAATCTTTATTTTATTTAATAAGAACTTTATTACAATGGTTAATTATTTTAATGTTCTATTGAACTAATTTCTAATTAATTCTTAATTGTGCTTTTCTACTCTAAAGTCCCTCTCTATTCATAATCAAATTTCCTCTCACTATTCTCGTCGCGATCCCACTTTTATCACGACGCCAAGACTAATGAATCATTTTTGGTTTGTTCATTAGTCGGCATCTTACTGGTACATCTTCATATATCCGCGATTTATTGGTATACTTTATATCAGATCATCTTCCCAACGATGCATCAATCTAAGGCTTTGCATCGCTGCATCCGGTTGCATATACTAACTTCACTAACCCCGTACATTTGCTAATTTCACTAATCACGAGATCCGATCCCCCCCCCTTAACTTTTCGTAGATTATGTATAATGCACCAAATTTTTCCGAGCACAAAGAACATTACAAATGCTGATCATGATACCTTTTATTGGTAGAGCTTCTATATCTATTGTATGTTCATAAATTTTCACGTCCCAAATATAATCAATTATTTCATAACACACATCTCAATATCCAATAATCTAATTTTTGATGTCCAGCGACAGTATTATTTTTGTTCAAATCGGGTCACTGGACGTCGAAATATTGCGTCTTAAAGTAGCAGATTCATTTTTAACCAAAAAGAATCGGTCAATTTAGTAATATCTTGACCGCCAATGATCCGATTCGAACAAAAATAATACCATTCGATTTGTCTAGTCAAGACGAATCGAATGGCATTATTTTTGTTCGAATCGGATCACTGGAGGTCAAGATACTACGTCCTAAATCGACCGATTCATTTTTTTGGCGATCAATTTCTATGAAAAATGATCTCGATGTCTAGTGAGTGAAAATACCACCATTCGATTTATTATGTCCTAATGTGACCGATTTACTGTATTTGGGCATGAAAAGTTTATGACCGATATAGAAGCTCTACCAATCTATAAAAGGTATCATGATCAACATTGGTAATGTTCTTTGTGCTCGGAAAAATTGGTGCATTACACATGATCTATGGAGGGGTCGGATACTTTTGCGGTTGACTGTATTAGCGTTGCAATAGAAAAATCCCACGCTATGACATGTTCCCCAACTCTAGCAACGATGCTCAATTGATTATTTAACACAATGGGATTGATATAATTCAATTTGCAATTCGTATTGACATCATCTCTACATCTATCAATCCTATATCCCCTATTCAACAAGATTTGACAACCAAATACTAGAAATTCTTGGAATAGAGAAATTTGTGAAGTGGAAATGGTGAGGAGTAATGATTACACAGATTTCCTTACTCTGAGAGCTTTTAATGATTCCTCGCCGAAGGTAATTTTAGTATATAAAGCTAAATGAAAAGCATAACGAACGGGATTGGATAAATTGATATAATAATAAAATTAATGGTAATTCACTAAATTATTCCAACCAAAATGGTTCTACATGTTTTTGGCTTTGTTCATTCTCTCGTTATGCTCTCTGTTAATTAGCTATTAACAAAAAGGTTGATCACTAAAACAATACCACTAAACAAATATCTCTATCTTCTATGTTACTAGTAGCTATATTTCGAAACATCAACATTTATGACTACAGAATTTGCTGAAAATTATAATTTTTTCTCAAAGTTATAGACGCAAACTTCCTATCTGCGCCAGGTTTGTAGATTCGAAAAATTAATTTTTAGAACTACATGTACATGTACATGTATTACCGCCACAGTACTTCAAACATGTATGTAATTTATTCAAAGTATTACATGTACAAGATAGAAGTTTCGATATAAAATGGCATTTGAAATAACATGAACATGCAATTACAAAATCAACGCATTTCTTTCTTAACATTATCAAGGTGCAAGCTGCACCATATCTTTCTTTTTTTTTACTTTACATCATCATCTTCTCTTTATATCATTTTTTTACGTCATTTTACAAATGCTCTCCTTCACACTTGAAAAATGGCTTTCATCATCATCAGGAAGCAAGTATAAAATCAACAAATCGCACAAATCCATTTTCAATTTATTATTTTGCATATTACTTTTCGGATTAATAATTGAGCAAAAGTTCGTCAACGCTCAGTCAGTATCTGCGTCACCGGGACCGAGAGCAGAGCATTGCACGGCTGCTTATGGGAATCGTTTTTATGTATATAGTGGTAATGGGAATGATCAATTGTATAGTTGGTTTAGTTATATTGAAGCACCATTCAGTGTATCGAATCAAAAATGGGTTGCTATGCCAACTGACGGAGCTCATAATGTCAGTCGTCCTGCATGTGTTGTGACTGAGAATGGTCGTTTCTTTGTAATTGGTGGTGGGCAATATGATGATGTTAATTATTACGGTGTGTCCTCGTATGATCTGACAAAAGGAACTGCTGGCCAATGGTACGAATAATAACTGATTTTTTTGATGTCTATCTTTTTTACACATAATATTTCTAAACAACAATTTAAACAAAAAAAATATTAGGACTGATGTTAAAACAAATAATCTTGATTCACGCAGTCTGATAGCATATCGAGACAGTCATAGAGCAATATATGTGAAGACTACTTCTGGAAACGAATTAATATTTGTGTTTAGTGGCGCATTTGGTAGTGTAATGAGAAACGATTCTTATATTTTACATCTTGGAAATAGTTCATGGGAGAAAGTACCAGATGCATCGGTAAATTATTTAACATTTAATATTTTTTATTTTAAAACATTGTTTACCTTTATTTAAAGATTGAATTTGAATATTTATAGCAATCTAAATATGCACCTCCCGGGCTTGCATTCTCTTCTTTAGTCACTTTCAAAGATAATATCTTTGTTGTAAGTGGTTCCGGAAGTATGTCCGATTCTTGGGAATATTACGACCAAGTATGGGCTTTCAATATACCCACGCGCACATGGTTTGATCCAAGTGTCTCGGCAGGAATCTATTTTGTTGGCGCCTGGCCTGGAAAACTAAACGATACATTTTTCTTTGTTTCTGCTAGTTCAAGTTCCTTAAATTCGATTATGGGCGCCTGGGTAAGAGGATTTTCACATTCAAAACGAGAATTTCGTAATTCCGTCCTTTAAAAATCGTCTCACACTTTGTTTCTGCCGCAGAATCTTATGAATAATTCTTTTACGATATTTAAAACGGGTCCAATGGCACAAGGTATTAGTCATGATTATTATTCCGCTTCTCAATTTGCTGGAAGTGATGTGCTAATTGTAAGTATAGAGAAATATTATTGTTTTGCATACCGATATTTGATTTGTTAATTGAGCATTAATTTCATTAGACATATGGTGGAGAAAGTCAAAAAAGCTCTAATGCATCAAATTCAAAAGTTATAGCATCCGGATACACATCGGATTTGGCAATTTTTAACATGACACAGCGTGCTTGGGTAGATACTTGTAATGTCCCTACAACGTTGCCGGTGGATAAATTCGCTGGTGGTGTTTTGGCACCGAATCAAGATGATCCATATTATATCAAGTCGTCGAATTCAAATGGAAGTGATCATGGGGGAAGCTCATCTCCTAGTAACGCCACCGACTCAGCTAAAAATAGTTCAGGATTATATATTGCGGCAGGGGTTGCAGCTGTTGTAATCTTGGGTGTTGGGTGTTTTGGATTTTGGTATTATCGGAGAAGAAAAAACGGAGATCCAAATAAAAATCAAGGTCAAGAAGTTGAAAGTGGTAATCAATTAGATAAAACACAATACCCACCCGTCGTCCAAGTACCATCAACAACACCTTCAACACCAAAACCTGAAATCTATTCCCATTCAGTTAACAATTCAAGCTCAGATATCTCCCTTCTATCTTCTCAGGCGCATCCGATGCGTGTTCGTAATGACTCAAATGTTAGTTCAAGATACAAAAATGAAGTTTTTGGCCGTCATAAACTCACCGCCATGATTTATGATCAACAAGATGTAAATGAGACGGAACCATCAGCTCCAGCTAGTACTGTAATTTTACACCGCTATCGATTAGGAGGAAAATCTGCAAACGGAGGGAATAACACAATACGCCAGGCTGTTGATGAACAAACTGATGATCAAGTGGCGGTTAAATTCTTTCAAAATTTCGAATCTTTTGAGCGAGAAGTTGTTATGCTCAAATATCTTCGTTCTCGTTATGTCGGTGAACTTTTAGCATTGTACGAGCTTCCTTCGAAAATCGATTGGCCTTATATTGCTATATTGAATTATTATCCACAGAGTTTAGACAGTTTCATTTTGAGTAAATTGTCCACGATGGACACTCTATTTATAAAACTTATCATAAAGTCTATAACACAAGCAATTCATTATTTGCATAAACATAATGTTGCTCATTTGGATGTTAAACCTGGAAATTTTGTGCACGAAGCTGGCGATGTCACCTCATGGTAAAAGAATTTTTTGAAAAGAATGATAATATCAATGATGTTAAAAACTTAAATTTTTCTTTAATCATCCAAAGGAGATTAATTGACTTTGAGGCTGCTAGATTTATTGGGGAAGAAACAGTCGATGATTGTTCACCTTTATACAGTTCACGTGAGTTTAATTATATAAATTTTCAGTAATTCATGTAGTTATTCTTAATACTTAGAAATTCATATTTCGTTTCATCCTAAATAGCCGAGGTATTACATTCGGCACAAACACAGTCTTCGATAATAGCAACAACTTCAATGGACATGTGGTCTTTGGGATGTATAATCTATGAATTATACACAAACACACCGTTGTTCTATTCACAAGATGAAGCAATCGAGAAATTAACGACGAGCTATACAAATGGCGAGTCAACAGACTTATCTTTGAACAAAGTCGCTGATTTGCAAGCGAGAAACATGCTAGAGAAACTTCTCTCGATAAAACCATCCAATCGAATTTCATGTGAACAAGTCCTTCGTTCTGCATTCTTAAATTCTGGTCTAGATACTAAACAGGTAATAATTTATCATTTTATTCTTTAAGTAGAATTTTTTAACTTTTCGATACATAACAGTAAGTATTGCGTTAAATACATTTTAGTTGAATAATTTACATTCGGAATCAACTGAGAAAATAATCACGGCTGTAAATCAAAACACGAACCTTATATTATCTACAATGCAAGAAACCACAAATCTGATTTTGAGCCAAATAGACGCTGTCATTAATAGTATAACTGACACTATGGATGCCGCTATTCCGCGCTTATATATTTTATTACCTGGAAAAGAAACGAGCACGATTTTCAATCCTAAATCTTGGACAAGAAATACTTTTATTCTACATGTTTTATGTGAAGGACTTGATCCTGGAAATAGGGAAGCTCATTTTACCACACATAGTGGCTACACAATACATGATCCTAAACCTATGTTGGCAAAGGCTGGTCCTTACCTTTCGATTGTAGCAACTATAATTAGTGCAGGGGTAATTAGTTTTTAATATTTAACATTATTATTTTATTATTTCATTTTTAACTGATCTCGTATTTTATTCTAGGTTGAACGTTTCATTCATTTAAACATGCCAAAGAATATCTCCGGATTAATCAGTCAAATAACATCAAGACCCACCGAATATTTCCAGCAATTGACCAAATTGCTCGACCAAGCGGTGACAAGTCCCGAACAGGCACGCGAAATTGAAAATGCAAGGCAAGATCCTATAGCTCGAATGAAAGTTGTTCGTGGTCCCGCGCTTCGTGAATTTCAGGCTTTTCTCGAAAAAAATGATCCCGCGCGGCAGTGGGGTGGATTGCAACGTGTGGTTTTAAATGATGGAAGATGGCGTTGGGTGTGTCATGATTGTCATCAGCGAGCTTATGCTGGATATCAACATTCTGTCCATGAAAATAAGCACTATGAAGGTGGAATGGCAATGTAACAATTAATTTGTATCTTTAGATTTTAATAGACTGTATCTCAAAATGCAATACTGTAATAATATAATTATTATAATAACGTAGTACGTGTAATGGAAAAAGTTTGAACCATTTCTTTGGCTTTCTGATAATTTCATTTGGATTTATAGTTCCTTGAACTTATAACATAATACCTAGTTTTATAATGTTTTCAAGAAACTGTGTTCCCTAGGTTTTTTTCTTTCTCAAAAAGGTGATTAAAAATATCCCTCAATACTTTTGGACTACCCCAAATGAACAAATGCAGATTCTATTAATTGACTGCAATTATCACATTTTCCAATATATATTTACAACTCTACATATAAATACATGCAGTATAGCGATAGTGTTCGATTGTACGCGTATTTGTCCATCACTAATCATTAGTCAAATTTAAATTTTTTGCCCTAACTTGCTACAGTAACACCTCGATTCGCTGCTGCTGGATTGAATCCTCCACCTCTACCACCACTTCCTCCACCTCTACCACCACTTCCTCCACCTCCACGAAATCCCTACGATTACTACCACGACCTGAGGGGAAAGTAAAACAGTTTAAAAAATTGTGAATTATTAAAATTTCTAATGCTTAAGTACGTACTACCACTTTGGAGTCGCGCCCCAATAATCTTTATTATTCAACTCAAATGCTTGCTTTCGCGGCATTTGTATCTGTGAATTCAACATAGCCAAACCTAAAAGTACAATAAATAATTTAAAATTACGAAAGACTTAAGCTAATTAACCCTTTAGGACGTTGAGTATTCGGGAACTTTGGAAGTCTTATGGGCTTTATTTTATCACATTTCTCGAAAAACTCGGCAAGCTGACCTTCATTGACACTATAAGACGACCTACCAACATATACAGTGGAATTGCCTTGAATTGATATTGTCATTGAAGTTAGAACGGTTTTTTGAAGGAGATTTTAACTGAAAAAAGTCAATTTGATTTCTCTTCCGTCTACTTTTTTGCAAGATAATTCCATGGCAGTCGGAGCATCTTCGGAGTTTACAAATTTATGTATCCAAAGCTTAAGTTTGTAAAATATACATTACAATAATTAATGAGACAAACCAATAATATGGGATGCTATGATTTAATTACTCACCCGATCGGTTATTATACGTATATCTGCAACTTCGAATTGAGAAATACATTTGTAAATATTTCCTAGTTGTATTATATGATAAATTTCCCATGTATATAAAGTTTCCTTGATAAGAATTATTTGTTTGGAAAGAGTGGATTTTTGTTGCGGAGCTTTCCGTTTGTTATTGAATCTTGAAGTTTGTTGTGGTACGTTTACCGTACCATACCATTCTTGTTTGGTTGAGCTACTTTCAGATGACAACGACAACGATGAAGAAGAACTATTGGCATTAGATTTTTAAGTTGTGGTGCGTCAATGGCTTCGTTATTGGATTCATCAGAGTTTGCATCATTAGGGTTGCTATTTGAAGATTTCTTTTTTCTGTCTCTCTGATTCTTCATCTTCTGAACTGCTATCAGAAAAGTTCCTTATTCTTATCATTAGATTATCCAAGATGAAAAAACTATCATAACTATCCTTTAATCATAATAATTTACATTATGATATTAATTTCTTTTTCTGAGTGTGATCAATCATCATTATCATAATGTCATTCATCTGATCTGCTAATTTCTTGATTGTAACTCTTTCAAGTCAGTTTTTTTCTTTTGAGTTATTAGAATTATCTTCGGATTATTCCTCACTACTAACTTCCTCTGCCTCACTGCCTTCCTTGTCAGTAACGTTTTTATTATTTTTCATTTCTCCTCGCTTTCCTCCTCACTATCTTCTTCGGAATCTTCGTCACTAGCAGTTTCTTTTGTTTGATTCAAAAATCTTATTAACTGTAATCTTTATGACTAGTTTTTGCGTGTTCGTCAACCGACGAGGCATTAGAGGAAACCTCACTTGAGCTATCGTCACCTTCGGAAGAGTTTGATGTTGTTTCGTCCTCTGAATCGGTGCTTACTTCTTTTCCTCCTATTTAGGTAACATTTTATTCCTAAAATTATTTCCAGTATTCAAGTTCTGCGGAGTCGACAAATTTTTTTTCAAACTCATAGAAATACCCTCCTTTTGAGTTATTGATTTGGATTTTCCATTACTATTCGGTTGTTTATTGGCCATTTTGTCATTAGAGAATAAAGAATGAAAAATTTAGTAGCGGTAAAAATTTCGCATCTAAATTACAAAATACAAGATTTTTCATTATTTTTGCCCCAGTTGACAAAAAGACTTTTAAATGTATTGGATAGTAATAATAATAAATATTGACAAAGTTTAATAATAATATATAATTCTGTATAATAAATTGCAACCAGAAATAAAATAAAAGAACTTTAAAAGCATTTACGATGGACAATGGATGGTCCAGATTCGTCGTATTCTTGTTTGCTAATCCACATTTGTTGGAAAGTTGTGAGCTAAATAAGAGAATAAAAATATTAGTTTACTCTGATTATTAGAAATAAAGCAATGATTATAAAGAAATGATAAAAAACCGAGGCCAAGACGGAGCCACCAATCCAGACAGAGTATTTGCGTTCCGGTG
Source organism: Ambispora leptoticha (assembly GCA_910591765.1). Taxonomy (NCBI): domain Eukaryota; kingdom Fungi; phylum Glomeromycota; class Glomeromycetes; order Archaeosporales; family Ambisporaceae; genus Ambispora; species Ambispora leptoticha. The sequence continues at coordinate 5,685 of CAJVPS010000680.1, read as the reverse complement.
GTGCAGCAATCTAAGAGAAAGACGGATAAATTTAAACAAATAATTTTAACCAATAATATATTATTAATGAACGTACCTTAATTTTCGTGTCTAATATATGAAGAGAAAAACAAAAGTATATTTAAATTGTTGTAACAAACAACGATTTGCTCTGTTAAATAACTTACTTGGTGCTGCTAAAGCTGTAATTTCTTTTTGCATTCTATCTGCAACTCCAGCATACATTGTAGAACCACTATTAAATAATACAATCAATCGATAACTGATAAACAATAAAATTATTAACGTAGGAGATATCTTACCCAGAGAGCACAATATTTTCATAAAGATTTTTATGGATATCAAAATCACACTTCATGATAGAATTATAGGTAGTTTCATGAATACCAGCATTTAAAAGATCCAATAATGAAGGTTGGAATAAAGCTTCTGGCGCACGAAACCTATTTTTTTTTACAGAAAGTTAACATCTCCTTACTATAAATTTATAGGATAAGTGTTTTGAATTACCGTTCATTTCCGATAGTAATCACTTGTCCATCGGGAAGTTCATAAGATTTTTCCAATGCCGAAGATTGAGCTGCAGTTTGCATTTCTTGTTCAAAGTCTAATGCGACATAACATAATTTTTCTTTAATGTCACGTACAATTCCAAGTTCAGCGTCAGCGATAGAGAATAAATATCCTCGTTCCATAAGAATTTTCATGAGATAACCGGTCAAATCACGTCCAGCCAAATTGAGACGTAGAATAGCGTTAGGCACGGCGTAACCATCATTAATTGGAACGGTGTTAGTAACACCGTCACCGGAATCAAGAATAATACCGGTGATACGACCGGAGGCATACAGTGACAATACAGCCTAAGTATATGCATATAAAAATTGTAAGAAAAGAGGATAAGATGCAAGGCAAAATAGAAAATTGAATATATAATATTTACTGGAATAGCAACATAGAAAGCAGGAGCATTGAAAGTCTCGAACATACTCTGAGCCATTTTTTCGCGATTTGACTTAGGGTTAAGTGGTGCTTCAGTTAAAAGCACAGGATGCTGCTCTTCAGGGGCAACACGAAGTTCATTGTAGAATGTGTGATGCCAAATTTTTTCCATATCGTCCCAATTTGTAACGATACCGCGTTCGATGGGATATTTCAAATTCAAGATATCACGCTTAAATTGAGCTTCGTCCCCTATGTACAAATCCTTTTGCCCCATACCAACCATTCCTTGATGACGTGGGCGCCCGACAATAGATGGTAAAACCTAAAAGATATAATAAATAACGTAGATGTATCAAAATCAAAAATTAAATTAGCAGCAATACAACAAGATTTTTACAAAAATTCAACATACCGCATGGGGTGTTTCATAACCGGCAAACCCAGCTTTGCACATATAAGAGCCGTTATCAATAACAAGCTAAAGAGTAAAAGATGTTTATTTAAGCGAAATTTTACTAAGATAACGTCTGTATAATTGGATTATTTTAAATAACTCAACCTTTTATTAAAGCAAAACTTACGGCGGCGACTTCTCTATCCATGTTTTAGAGGTTTATACTGATAGTTAGATGTATGAAAACTGCATAAAGTTATTAAACCTGATGCAAAGTTCTAAATGAAATTTATAAGGCAAAATCTATAGTGTGATTCAGGAAAATCAATCGTCGCACAAGAAAATTTACATGTACTGGTACATGGATTCCGTAACTGTATAACGACAACGATTATTATTATCATTTAACCAAATACATGTACTTATCGTTATCATTGTAGTAAATGTTTCTACTGTTAAAATAATATATACTGCGATGAGTGTTTAGTTCACAATATTCATGATTGTAGTAAATGTACTGGATGCCAAGGAAATCATTTCTGTGTTGACTGTTTCAAATATCACAAACGAATTTATAACGATGAATTGTCTAGCGGAGATAAAGATACCGACAATCCAATAAAAGAATGCAACAAAGTCAATTCTAAATATGAAAATATATTCGAATGGATTTCGAATGGATTCCTTTTGAAAGATTTGAATATCTTGCAAAAAGGAGGTTGGGACAATTAATAAAACAATCTGATTGGTTGGACCATTGGATTATCCCAAGAGGGAAATAAAAATAAACGAAAAGGAGAAACAAAAATTGTGTTGAAATTATTATTCAATTCAAAGCAAATTACTCCAGAGTTTATACACGAGGTAAATGAACGTTTTCTAAAGTGAAAATTACTTTTGGTTCTAATAAAATCAAATTTTCAAAATAGATTCAGACTTCTCTTAAATTCGCTGATTATGGATATATGGAATAACTAAAAACCCCAGCTACAAACAAATATTCAATAGTGATCGTGATGGATTATGCAGATGATGATCTCCGTAAATATATAAATTCCAACTACGAAAAATTAACTTGGAATCAAAAATTAGATTATTTACGTTGTACTGAAAAAAATTCACGAAGAAAAGTTTGTACATCGTGACTTTCATCCTGGAAATATATTAATACATAGAGATAGTTTGAATTTTATCCCTCAAATTGCTGACTTTGGACTTAGCATTCAAGCAGATTTACAAGAATCTACACAAAAAATTTTCGGAGTTCTTCATATATGAGTCCCGAGGTGCAGATATTTATAGCTTTGAAATGGTTATGTACCAGGTGAACGACCATTTGGTGAACGAAGTTATGATATACGTCTCGTATTAGACATCTATAAAGGAGCGCGACCTACGATACAAACAATATTCCCGAATGCTGCAAATTTATTATTGAAAATGTTGGGATCCTATTCCATAAAACAGACCAACTGCTGAGTATCTTGATGACTTTATTAAAGAAATCATTACATATAATATGGTATTGAAACTGAATGCGTTGCATTTTCAGTCCTACAGTTCTTTAGAATATGAAGAAATTAAAGAGTGTCTCAAACTAAAGAGACAAAAATTGAAAGAGATGAAGTCAAAAAAAAGCACTCTCACGAATATAAACAAATCCATTCAAATGCAATTTACATGAGTCGAATGTTTTCTTCGAAATTAATATCAATTCCAACTGTTACAGGTACGTACATTTGGTTTAGATTTAATCAAAATGACATTTCAGATTGATTTCAAATGTATCAAAAATTTGGGTTCTACAAGTGTTAGTTTGTGTGTTCCAAACTTTCATTTGATATTCTTTCTTTCATCAATTTCTTTAATTCTTTTTCTTTGGTGATAAAAAAAATCAGATTTCGATGTTTTAGTGTATCACACGAAATTAGTCTTACACGTGAAGATGATCAATCTGCTTTAGCGCCTCGGCACCAACAATGACAACCAAAGTGCAACGACTAGCAACAGCGTTTATAATGTTCAGCAAGCGGAATGAGGAAATAGAACAATTTCTCGAGTGTCTTAAAACTAGACCAATTTTGGAGCAAAAACAAAAATTGGGTGATAGATTACTCCCAAAAGTTAAAGCCGCAGTCAAGGTAATTTATTATTTATTTATGCCTTGCTTACAACTATCAAATTTCTGAATAATACAATTTAACAATTGAGACCTTTATATATTCTTTATTAGAGTCATGGAATGTGATTGACTTAAAAGAATTGAATTGATTGAATTGTTAATTTCTTGTAAACAAAATTCAATCACAATACCTTTATGACAATTATGGAAAGTTCAGGATAAAATGATTGAAATAACTTTCTCTGTGCCTGCAATAAAGTGATTTCATTAGCTTTAAAATAAAAGTAAATTTTATTTTCAAATCGATTTGTAACTCGATTGATGTATGTACAAAAGTCACCGACCACTTTTATTTTAATAAATTTTTAATACTTAGTGGATCCACCATTACTATCAATGCATGTCTGAATTTTTCTAGGCATGCTTTCAATTAAATTTAAATATTTATTTGATGGAATGCTATTTCACTCTTGTTGTAAGACAAAAAATAATTCTTGTTTATTTTTTAGCCTTGGTAAATACTTTCTTAATTGCCTTTCTAATTCATCCCATAGATACTCTATGAAATTTAGGTCTGGCAACTTAGATGGCCAATTATCGAGTTTTTTAACATTTTTTTCTTCAATCCAACATCTAACTTTATTGACAGTATGAATTGAAACATTGTCATCTTGAAATCAACAGCCTTTATCATTAAATTTTTCTTGAATTCATAATAAAAGATTATTTTTTAAGATATTAATATAATCTTTATAATTCATTTTTTTATCTATCAATACTAAAAAACCAAGACCTTTACTTGAAAAACATTATCATATCATTACTTCACCTTTTCATGTATTAGAATTAGAATTAAAGATGGCTCCTCAACTAGTTGTGACTTGCAGTAGCCAATCAGAGAATTATGACAGAGTTGCAACAGCTAATCAGAGAAATTACAACAAGTTGCAACTAGTTGCAGCTCTCATTACTAATTAGAATATTATTATTAATATTATATTATGTATCTGAAAATATCCAAATGCATTTAGAAACAAATAAAATCAGGATTTATTACTTTGAATTATATTTTTTCACTTTTTAATTAACTATTTTCATGTTTCAAATATTAATTATATCAATTTTATTACTGAATTTCTGTTAAAAAAGATTTATAAAGCAGTAATACAGAAATAAATATTAAGCTTATATAAATTTTTTTAATTATTTTTTTTAATATTATAATATTTATTTGTTTCTAAAATTTTTAGTTATTTATTCTAGAGAATTTTGAAATTATTTTTCTTTAATTTTTATTTGAACTTATTATTTAAAATTTAAGATCAATTAGAATATATTAAAAATTTTATAAATTCTGTTTCTTTGAATCTTTTAATAATATTAAAAATTATAAACTTAGAAATATTAAATATTTTCTTTATTTTTTTTATTAAAAAAATTTATTATTTATTTATATTTATTTTAATTAATTTATATTATTTTTTATTAATATTTTCTTAAATTTTATGAAAAAAAATTAAAAAAAAATTTTAATCATATAAATAAAGTTTAAATTAATTATAAAAATTAAATAATTTTTTATTTAATATTATTCTTTTATAATATATACAGTGGCAATCAAAAATAATGCAATGCTTAAATTTTTTATTAATTATAATTAGTAAAAAATTTAAGCATTGCATTATTTTTGATTATTACTATATATATAGTGATTTCAAAAAAATTAAACAGATTTAAAAAGTAATTATATAATAATAACTTACATAAAAATTAATATATATATACTTTAATATTTATAAAAAAAGTTTATTTAAAATTATTTATTAAAGAATATTAATATTATTTTTTTAAATTAATTTTTTAGATTAAAAAATTAATATAAAAATTTTTTAAAAAAATTATATATATTTTATATATAAAAAATTTTATAAAATACTAATTTTAACTATATTTTTTATTATATAATAAAAATTTTATTAATTTTTATTAAATTTTTTAAAAATTTTTTATAATTTAATAAATAAAAATAATATATAAATAGTATATTAAAATTATTTTTAAAAAATTTTTTGAACTTTAATTTAAGTTTATAAAAAATATTACTAGAATTTTTTATTAAATATAAATTGGTATAAAAAGATTTATATCTCAGATAAATATTAATAAATTATTTTTTTAAAATAAAATTTTAATTCTGTCTTATTTAATTAAGTTATTAGATATT
>CAJVPS010000679.1:0-20960 GCA_910591765.1 Ambispora leptoticha | reverse complement strand
TTTATTTAATTAAGTTATTAGATATTAGAATTTATTTAAATATAAAAATTTTTATTATATATCTTTTATAAAAAAATCTACTAATAATAAACTTTTTGAATTATTATTTCTTAAATTTTATATTTGATTAAAATTAATATAAAAATTATATAGTAAATAATTTAATAACTAAACTTTGAATCTTAATACTTTTATAATTACTAATTTAATTTTATGAAATTTAGACATATATTTATTAAATCTGCCTGCATAATTTAAAGTTTTAATATTATAAATTAATAGTAATAATATTTAAAATATCTTTATTTTTTAAAAAATTTTAATTTTATTTTAGTTTTTTTAGTAAAGTAATACTTTATTTGTTATTAAATTAAAATATATATAATAATGTAAAAAGTTAATTTAGATCATTTTTATTTAATATAAAAAAGTTATAAAAATTAGTTAAAATTTGAATGATTTTATTAAAAGTAATTATTAATTTTTATATTGATATATCAATCTTTTTGCAATGGATCATATATATAAATAAATAGAAATTTTCATTATGCTTAAAAATAAGTTTATTTTTATTTGATTTAAAATTTTAGATCTTGCAATTCGATTAATCAATTTTAGTATATAGTCATATTATAATCGCATATTTATTTGAAATTATAGATATTAATTAATATTTATTTTAAGAAAACTTTGGATCACATGATTTAAGCCTGAATTATAGCTTAATTTCTATTTAATGTCGTCTAAATTTAAAGTCGATTAAATTATTTATAATGGATATTAACCACATTGATCACGTGATTTTGATTGTATATATATACATAACTTCGCGACTATTTTTTCTTTATATATTTCTTTTCTTTCTTTCAGCTACGTAATTTGGATATTTTTATGATATTACCTTGGAATACACAATATCCTACAGCGCATAGGGCTTTTTCCATATGGTCGATGCTTGGGAGAGGCTATCGCTAACGTTTGCTAGAATAATCTAGCGCCAAATGTGCTGGTCTCTTTCCAGTATATTGTATATCGGATTTAATAAGTTCCTACATATGGCCTAGCGCCCAGTTGCTGGTCTTTTTTCCAGAGACCTATTTTATCAATACTATATGTTTTGTTCTTTTATTGTTAATTCATTTTGTTTTATATATTTAGATATACGCGCTGTCTTAATCGGATATCATCACATGACATTACGTATAGGTTTTCTTTCAGCTAAGTAATATTACCTTGGTATACACAATATCCTAAGACGCATATGGTCTTTTTCCATGTGGTCGATGCTATGCTAACGGTGCATATGGCCTTCTTTCCATATGGTCGATACTATACTACAGCGCATATGGCCTTTTTACATGTGGTTGATGCTTGGAAGAGGCTGTCATTAACGTCCGCTAGAATAATCTAGCGCCAAGTTGTGCTGGTCTCTTTCCCAGAGACCTATTTTATCAATATCAATATATTATATATGTTTTGGTTTTATTCTAATATTGTTAATTTTAATCGCACATACAACACCACGACTTTTCAACTAAGTAATTTAGATATTTTTATGGTAGAGACTGCATTGACCTCTTTGAGAACCCAGATTCTGCGGATTTTTGAAATAAAGACTTACTAACGTGTTGTCACATTCCTTTTATTCTAGACACGCAAAAAAACGGTCATGTCATGTGATTAATACCTGATGTCGATTCGATCCAACGAAATAATGTTTATTCACTTAAACAAGACAAGGGATATTTACAATACGTTGGTACACCAGGTCTAATTGTACGATAAATAAATAAACATTGAATATACGCTTGAATCTTGAAGTAAAAAAAAAAAAAGAAGGGATGCTAATTAATGGTATACAAGCAAAATATACCAGATATGAGGCAGAGAGGACATAAACTCAAAATAGGATAATCTGTTTACCACACAACTGAAAATGCATTCTCACAATCTCTCTCATTGATACGCGTCGGTGTGGCAACGACTTTTCACGTGCCTATCGACAAATCAAATTCGCTGAGATCGTTGACGACGACGATAAGTAAGAATGAAAATACACGTAGTCGACACACTTGTGGTGTAAGACATAGCGAAAGTTTCGATATTGATTGGGTCAATGGTAAATTACATTTTTTTTATGTAAAACTCATCAAGAAATTAATTTTAGTTTATTGGCAATTGCATACAAGGAACGTGATGTTGTATGTAGAGATCAAACATAACAGCAGGTCTAACTGTGTATAGTATTAGTGTACAATTTTTTTTACAATAACATAATGATTAAAAATCCATATCAACATGTACATGTATATAATCATCAGTTACTTCCGGAGGAGTAAGCAATTGTGATGGTTGTTCTGGTTTCGAAACATCATTCTCAATAATAGTATTAGGAGTAGAAGTGGAGTCCACACCAACATTTTCCGATGGTGAGTTAGAATTCACAGTGTTGTCATCGTCTTTAGAACTTTTTTTACTATCAGTCAAATGATTTAATTCTTGTTTTGTATCTGTTATGCGTTCTTTTTCTTTATCCGAATTCGATATTTTCGAATGAATTTGTATTGGGCTTTTTGGTAGGTTTTCGTTTCGCTGTTGCTGTTGCCGTTGTTTCTTCTCTTGTGTAATTGTGTTTTTATTGATAGAATAAGGAAACGAAGACTTTGACTCTTTTGATACAATTGATATCGAACCCTTGCGACTTTTATTTCGAAGATGTGTTTCTTTTTGTTGTGATATCGCTTGCGGATCGGTTGATTTCGGATCAATTGTTGTTGTTGCTACTGCTGCTGTTTTTGGAGAGGGTAACAAAGCTTCCATTGTGAATTTATGAGTATTTAAATGGTTAATTGGATCGATTCTATACGCGAACGGCTCTCACTTTACGCGATTTTAAATAGTAATGGGCGTTAACTAATAAATACCACTAAACGACGATTATTTATTAATGTAAAGGATGCTAGGTTTTTATAATTAAAGAGATTTTTATTCCTTGAAAAAAAATGTCTAGTTATCGGTACTCCGTTTTATACTTTTCCGTCGGTTATACACGTACAGACGCACAATAATAATAATAATAATAAACTGTGCTTTAAGTTTATTTTGTTTGTTTTATCATTTATCGTCATACAAAAATGATACTGAATTCAATGATTTTATTAAGATTGACATAACAGGATATAACAGGAAAAGAGCGCTATATTACTCATTCTGATCTTATTCTATCTTATATCGTTCAATGATGAAAGTGAAACACAATATTAAGAGAGAAAGCAAACCAATCATCAAATGACACATACATGCAGGACAGGTTTTATCTCTTTTTGTGATTTTAACTTATTTCTCAATGGCGTTCTTTCTTGAAATTATTCTCCATTAAAAAAAATAATGAATGTTTATCTACCTGTACGATGACGAAAACGGTATAATCGGTACCTACCATTATTTTATGCCACGGCACGGAACGGTGCGTGCGTGATGTGGCTACTTTGAACGGGACCCGCGAGAAACCCCCGCGCGATGAGTAACCTTAAACATCCGCATATGGAAAAAAATGCTGGAAAAAATTAGGCTTAAATTCCAGATTGACAGGCGCCGCAAGCGATTTTCTTGGCAATGCTAAACTGTTTTAACGTTGTTTGTTTGCATCGTATACATGGTACAAACAACTCGCAATACATATTTCCCACAGTGGTATTGTTTGACACTGATCAATTGGTTTGTGAAATAATATAAAAGATGCAGGAATTGGGATACGTGTTCGAATTTTTTGCTGTGAAACGAGAAATTTTCCTCGTTTCGCAAAATCATCGAGAACTATAAAGTATTGAGCGTAATACATGTCTCCAAGAATTCAATAAAAAATTGACTTTGTTATATCTTTCTCGAAACTTATTTGGATTAGACTAAAAGATATTGAAGTGAAACCATGAGGAGATTAAAAATTTAATTTAGTTTTATTTTATCACTATAACCCATGTCGAATGATAAAAACAACATAATTGCTATCGTAATTATTTAATATTATCTAAATACTAAACAATGATTAAAATAATAGATTTCCACTTTAACCCAGGCGCACGAAAAACCCCATACTAACAAAACACCTGTCAAAATCATCAAAATCAACAGAACGTTCAATCATCATGATCATAATTAATCATAATAATTATAGGCTCAACGAAAAGATGATTAAAATAAAGAGGAAAAGCATCACCATCATCACTATAATAAAAAAATAAAATCATTACGATGATGTATTAAAAAAATAAAAAATAATATATACTTGCAGTCTCTCACATACACACGAAAATTCCTCTCTCCTCCTCGGTCATTATTCTAAAATGCACTTTCTGAAAAATCATCAAATTACAATTATCACAATTTTACTCGCAATATTCACGATCGGAACAATCGCACAAATGCCACAAATGCCGCAAGTGCCGATGCAAATGCCTGATATGCCGCAAATGGGAGGCGGTGGCCCTGGTAGTTCGCCTAGTCTCGGTAGTCCAAAAGGAGGTGCTAGTAAACCGGGTAGTTCTGGTCCTGCGGGAAAACCACAAACAGCTGGCGGTGTACCTGCTACCGGTGCTGGAGGTGTACCTAGTGCACCTCAATCTAGTACTGAACAAGCCGCAAAACCACAAGCCGCTGGTGGTGGTGGTGCTACTCAACAACCGGGTTCTCCAGACGCTCATGCTGTTGCTGGTGCCACCCCATCTTCTGCAGCAACTCATGCGGCATCTAGTTCTCCAACCTCGACGAATAAAGTTTCCACTACGACGACCCCTTCGAAAATTCCTACGCCAACAAATTCTTCGGCTGTCGCTAAAAATCTAAACAATAATGCTATGGTTAGCTTGGCGTTTACGATGCTTATTATTGCCATAATTTTTACTCTCAACTGAAACATTGTATTATATTTATATTTGTAATTTTATTAAAATAAATGTGATGGCGATAATGTTACGTTGTATAGAAATCGAAATGTTATGAAATAACAATTAATTCCATTACAACTACTACTGTCGAAAGACAAGTTTTTTGTGCCATTTTTCTACCAATGACATCGTTTATCCCTCAAATCGCGTCCACTTCCCCAAAAATCATCATCGTTATCGTTATTACTACTGCATGGTGGTTCTACGCCAGTATTGGTTGTGGATGAGAATACATGTTTGGTAAAAGAGACGGTTGCCACCATTAAAAAAATAATAAATGATTTCGAAATTTTTTGTGAAAAGTCCAAAGACATGATGGTTTTTTTCGTTTTGTTGTTAGTTCTTTTTTTTAGTATTGAACTGAAAAATATTGTTTCATATTTATATTTTTGAATTAATGTTTGCCACTAAGGAAGTAGATATAATAATGATAAATTCGTTCATATAAAAATTATCAGCCATGTACGTATATATCTCGCACTGAATGATAAACGAAAAAATTTAAGGTTCTTAATTAAAGAACGTGTATAAATTTTTCACACAAAGATCGACAACAGCAGGGTTTGAACCTGCGCTCCCATAGGGAATCAGATTTCAAGTCTGACGCCTTAACCACTCGGCCATGTTGTCATTGGTATGCTAAAACCTATTAAGTGTTTATTTATAAATATTTTATGAAAATTTATCTACGTGTTAGAATTATGATAGCATCCATTCATGGAGACATGTAATTCACAGATTGCCAAATAATATTTTAACATTTTATTTACATAACATAATAAAGAAAAAAGATTTCATCCTATTGTTCCTAATCAACTTTTCTCAATTCAATTAAACATTAGATAAAATTTACAAAAAGACAAATTATCAGATATCCATATCAATAAAAGATAAATAAAAAGTAATATTATTATTCAGAAGACATGAAATGATGTTGCGACAAATACGGATACTGTGAGGTAGATTTCAAGTCAACCGAAGACGTGGAAGCACCGTGAGATCCATATAACGTCTGTTCCGTGAACGTCAACTGAGGTTGAAGAGGCAAGGGAGAGATCTCTTCCGAATCCAAATCACCACCGGTAGCATGTAAATGCGCTTCTTCGAACGACGATTCGCGCATATGAGGATGTGGTTGTTTTTGGTGTAATGATGACTGTTGTCGATGTTTATGTTGTTCTATGAATTGATATGGGCTATCGTTTTCATCGTGTATGTTAGTCATCACATCAGGTGTCACTATATTTCTATTATGATAGGTGTTGTCGTCGTTGTAGTCTTGTCCGCTTTTTTCACCGTATTTTTTTGTACTAACACGTCTAACACAACAGAGCGCGGTTATAGCTAACCCGACTATTAGCACACCAAGCATTATTACTGCTATGGATTTTGTTAATTCATTGGAAAAGAATTTCTTGTCGCCACCATTGTCATCATTGTCTTTGGTGTTGTTAACTGATAATGTCGGAGTAATAGATGATGAGGTATTGGTCGATGTGGTATTATCACCTTGTACGGATGTTCTATCCAAGACCACATCGCCAACCGCCACAGAACTGGTGCTATTAGTTCCTGTCGTCCCATTGTTTATTTTTGATGGCAGAATAGGGACCTTTGAACCATTCCAATTACAAACGTTCGTTTTACAGACACCACTTAACGGACAATTATCATCCGATTGACAAATATACAAACAAGTGTGATTCATGCACCTTTGACCTTGGTTTTGATACTGACAATCGTTGTCCACTTTACATCGTTGGCTGTTTGCGTGTACTCCGGTGATGATGATTGATGATGATGATGCGAGCGTCGAGAGGATAAAGTAGAGTGATGTGAGACTGAGGAAGAGAAACAGTGTTGGTTTTTGTCTCTTAGAATTGTTGTCGTTCTTGTTTCTGGTTGATCTTGTTTCTGTCTCAATTTCCCCGACTTTCCATTCTCTTCGTCTACAACTGCTACGGCTCCTTCTGCTGCTTCTCCTCCTCGAGTGAAGAAGCATTTATTAAAATACTCGCAACAATTAAATATTCCGAGGATTAGATCTTCTTGTTTCTTTCTAAGTATGTTAGTGTTAGTAAAGTAGACTCGGGATTTTTTGGTTTTCTGATTTTCTTGTAAGCTGAGGTTACTCTCTATAAAATCACTAGAGATATTATTCTCGTGGTGGTTGTTGTCGTTGCTCTTTGTGATGTGTCGTTTTCGGGTGCTTGCTATTCTCGATGATGATGATGTTGTTGCTGTTGCCGTAAAAGACGCGTCAGATTGTTGTTGAAACATGCAGAATTATTAATTATTTATTTTTATCATTGATTTTTTAACATTAAGAATATTTCTTTTGGACGTTTAATAATTCGTATATTAGAAATAAACCCTCGATTAGAAGCATTTATGTCTGGTATAATTACTTACCGCTGATTCTACTTCGCCACTAGTCATTAATTCATTATAATATTAAAGTTTTTTTGTTTGTGTGGTATATCGTGCTGAATAATGCGCGGAGGACAATTCGATTAATTGCTTGATGTATCAACAATACAAGATCGGATCAGAAAAGAAGAAGAATACGATCAAAGAATATCAACAATCTTTTTTTTTACTTTAAGTAAATGATTCAATTATAAATAAAATAACAAATAAATAAGATAAATAAATAAACATAAAAAAAACAACAAAGCTTCAATCACTCGTATCTTGCTTCGTTTTCGAATTCAAGGTTTTTTGACATAAATTTTTTTTTTTGCTCTTCTTAAACCAAATATCTTTCAAATACAAACACGTACCAACACACAAACATATCAGACACACAACCAATATCACAGAACTTCTTTGGATAATTTTCTGCTTCTCATTCGCGCTATGGTGTGGTGTGCGTGGACCGTGTGGCTGTGTGTATGAGAGTTATTTAAAGCCATCCATACATAATTCATATATATATGATAATAGTGTTTTCCATATTGATTCTTTTTAAGCCTGTTCCGTAAGATAGCAAAGCCTCTTATCTCTTCGTTCCTTCCCATTTAATTTTGATTTATTCTCGTTTACTAAAAATGCCCAGAGGGTAATTTTTAATGTTGGACTAAGATGCAACGGTGTAACAATTTGTGATACGCTGAACATGTTACACCTTTAACCCATCGATGACTACTTAAAAGGAAAACTATCACCTCTGGTGACATTTTCTAATATTAAAAAAAGGAAAAAATAAAAAAGCTCACGCGATTCGATATGTGCTAGATTCACCGAGAAAATCCAAGATAGCCATATCCGATAATCTAACCTGTCCAAAAGCTAACCCGAAAAAAGAAAAACTTGAACCCAAGATTAAGCATCACTTTGACGTCACGAATCTCCATGCATAGAAATCACATTTTCAAGCAGATGTTCATTGTTCATGACTACCCCCCTAACTAATTTCCCAATTATTCCTTTCCTTGTGGGATGTGATGGCGATGACGACAATGATGTACAATCGCTTGCTTCCTTTACTTGTGTTAGTGAACAAACTTTGATCATATAAGTTGGTTGTTTTCTCATTTAGTTTTCCATTCTTCCCATTTTTGTGTTTTTCGCTTTTGATATCACTTCTCGATATCAATTTCTTGATACCATCTTTTTATTTAGAGTCTGACTTTATAGAAGATTGGGTTTAATAGAAAATATTTATTAAATAAATTAGAATTTTTATTTATTTATTTTTTGATAGAAAAAAAATTTTTAGCATTGCCGTCACTTCGCCTTCCCTTCAATAATAATAATAATAAAGAGATGGCGTATTTCGCATCAACCCCACCACCGAGCGATTACATAAAAGACGACCCACGCATGTTCTTTTCATACCACCCGGAACACACCACCTTCCAATCTGGGTACCTTGGAGTAAGTCCCACCACCATATCCGGAACACTTCACGTTCGATTCCCAGAAGCTGTTGAGGCGAAAAACATCATACTAAAATTTGTGGGTCGGGAGGCGGTTGAATGGGTGGACCTGAAAAAGGTACGCGCGGAAAAAATCATCATTGACAAGAGTATTTATCTGTGGCAGTCGAAAACGGAGGTCGGACACGAGTTGATTACGGATTTGGATTTACCATTTGAGTTTGATGTTCCGAATAATGCTTACGAGTCTTTTAGCGCGGATTTTGGCGATGTGATGTACACGTTGCGTGCGACTGTTAATCGTAAACCAAAGAAGAAGAAAACCTGGTGTGAAGTAGCTGTGCCAATCTTGCGATGGACTATTCCAGATGAAGAAGATTTGAAACCGCTGTTGATCAAATCACATGCAAGACCACGTAAAGTTCCATTATCATGGCAGGCTATTCTCCCACAAACATTCTTTGATGTCAATAAAGACATGTTGATCAAACTACGACTTACAGCGCACAATCCAACACTTCGAATCAAGAAAATCAGTGCATATCTAAAAACTTACGTAAACTACAAGGTGGATGATCGTGCAGTGAGTCCGGCGAATTCCGACACACGATACTCGAAACATGAAATCTACGGAAAGGATATCATGATGACGCCGATGGGTCCAGACACGATATTTGAAGCGAATGTCGTGGTCAAGATTCCAGGCAATGTTCCTCCCACCTGCCAAACAAAGTATATCACGGTCAAGAATGAGATACAGATTAAGGTTACATTTGAGCGATCGAGTCACCATGTGCTTATTATACGGGAAATTCTTGTGGGAAGAAATTTATTGGTAGATCGTGCCGCGGCTACCGTAAGAAGTTCTTTGAATTTCTCGGATATTTTGCCGAGCATACCAATGGAAAATTAAAATTTCTCTTCTTGTTCGAAAGTTGGTCGTGATGGATTTATAATGGTTTTACTTGCGTAAGGAGATATTTTCTATTCGAAGTCCGAAAGAGATTTAATTAGGCGAAGATGCTATCATGGGTTTCTCGAGAATGACTTCGTTCGATGACTAAATTTCAAAGGAGATTCTTATTATAGAAGTTAAGAGAAAGAACAATATCAAATTGTGAGCGACACCTTCATTACTATTAACATCAAATAAATACATATATTTCATTTCTTCCCTTTTTCATCCACATATACATAAAAAAAATCTCTTTTGCATAACCTAAAACATTCACTATTCTTATTCATCCTCTTATAATTTTTATTTAAATAATAATCCTTTTTTAGTTGTACATATTATTATACTTTTAATATCTATCTTTAAACTTTTAATCAAATATCTACCATTGTATTATGTTATTACTTGTATTAGCTATCGATGTACTTCGTATCGCCCATTCATTGTAATATTATATATTTTTATACAAATTTAAGTGCATGTACAGCATTGATCTTGCCAAGTTAATATAGTTAAATCAATCTAAACGTGTATTGTCAAATGAATCTATGAAAATGACCTGAAGACTGTTAATAACACGTGATTTATTTTTACTGAAATCACGTTACAAACTATTTATTATTAATCTTATTTTGGTAATAGCCTAACGCCAAGGAATTTTTAAACTTCAAAACAAAAAAGGAACAGGCCACGATATAACTAGATAACCCCGAAGGACTGTCAGCCTATTCACAACGGAAACGATTTTAACCAACGCGAGTTGTCGATTTTATTGCTAGAACCCCCTTTGCCTATTCAAATCATAAAATTTTGCGGGTAAGAAATTTATGCATACTAAAAACAATAATTTGTCTGGCTAAAGCCTGGTGAACATGTGATTCAATCCTAAATTTTCAGCGTGCAAATAATTGATTTCTAAGGTCAGGCAGGATAAAGGTAAGGGTTAGGGTCAGAGAACAAGATTACCTCAAAAATAATACGTGATTTAGACCTGGATACCCCTCATCCGAATTAATTGGCAGCTTTTCAGGTTACTGGGTTGAAATTTGGCTCGGTAAACCGATCAAATTTGTGCACCCTATATGATCGTCGGCACGTGAACCAGACATCATCTTCATCTCAAGCATCTACTTCCAAAAATCTCTCGCATTTTCTCATTCCGAGCTGTCACTCAACCTCTTTAAGATTTGAATACATCTCAATACCTTCATACCACGTCACATTCAACTAATCTGAGACAAAGAGTCCTGAGCCATTATTAAGTTTCCACGTCCTTTGAAATATTTATCATTGGAAATTCTGATTCGGCGAAACGACAATTACTTTATAGCCTCCGTTAGTGAAGAATAAGTAAATGTCAGAAGATCTATTTGATTGGAAATAAAAAAGTAAGTTAATATAATAGATGGTTAAAAAAAACGTGAAGTTATGCTGAGTTCACGTTCATTCGAAACTTTTTTTCTTAATATAACAATCGAATCTGAAATTGGCAATGAGTTGTCTGCAAAAGAGAGCAGTTGTATGCTAAAAGAATGGCCACTCATTATAAGTGGGCCGATTGTCTCTCAAGTTCGCAATGAAAGAGATGTCTTGAAGCCTAGGCTCCTATTCGGTTTGCAGCGTTCATGCTCATTCTTCTAAAAATGTGATTGTTTAACAACCTCTTGCAACGGGAAATGATAGTCAGGTATTAATCTGATTATGCACTCTTTTGTAGGTCTTAATGCTGTTTCTTTACGAACAGATTTTTGTCCAGGTATAAAAGAAAGTCCTTTTTTTCCACTCGTTTTCTGCGAACTTGGGATATAAAACCACGTAACTTGACTTAACCGTGTTCGTTAAATTTTCCAGAAGATTAACAATGATTACATGTCCGATTTACAGTGGCCCGCAAAAATAACGCAGTCTAGGAGATTTTCTAGAAACTCAACTCGACTTTTACCGACTATGAGTCATAGTCGACTCAAGTCGACTTTTAGTCGAATGAGTAAGTTGATCTACATGAATGTGAAATAAAAAGTTATATGATTCCGGAAGTCTATTGCTTTGTCAATCACGTGTCTTTATTTTCGAAGCGAAATTTCACGTGACCTTTATTTTTAACCAATAAAATCGCTCACGTATTACTGTTTTATTTATTTCTAAATTATTCTCATTTCCATTTATTTTTTCTATCTTTAATCATATTATTTTAATTATCTAATTTATTTTTTTCTTGAATTTCTTTTAATACTTAAGTCATTTCTTAACTAAAATAAAGAGAAAATAAGAATATATATATAATTAAAAAGATAACTTTAAAAAAATAATAAATAAAAAAATATAAATTTTATAATTATAATTTATTATTTTTTTATTTTAGTTTATTAATTATATATTATAAATTTTAATTAATTTATAATTTAGATCTAAATTATAAAATTACAAAAAATACTAGTTAATAAATTAGATTTATGTAATAATTCATATAATTTATTTCAAAAAAAATATAAAAAAACTTTTTATTTTAAATATTTATAACTCTTTATAAAATATTTTTTTTAAAATTTTGACTTATAATAATTTTAATTAAATTATCTTCTTTAATATAAGATTATTTTGTTAATAATTATAAATAAAATAAAATATGATATAAATAGTTTTAATTTTATAACTTATAATTATTTTTATTATTTAAAAGTAAAATTAATTAACAAAATAGAGAGATTTTATTTATAAAAAATAAAATAAATATAAAATACAAATAAATTAATAATAATTTATAATTAAAATATATATAAATTAAATAAAATTAATTAACTTAATTCACATCTTCAGAAAATAACTAATTATAATCTAATAATTAATAATATAATAAATAATAATAATAAATAAGAATAAGTAAAAATATAAAGAAATAATAATTAATAAATATAATTAAAAATATTAATTAATATAAATATATATAATAATTATTTATATAATAATATATTAAATCTAATATATTAAATATATAAATAATTATTTATATTTTTAGAATAAAATTAATCTTTAAGAAAAATAATATAGAAACTAATATATTAGATAGATAATATAAAATAAAGATCTAAGCTAAAAAAGATAATCCAATCAAAATTATTATATATCTATTTATTTAAAATATAATATTCTTATTATATTTAAATATATGATTTTTCAAAGATATTAATTTTTTCATAATATTTTTTAAGTTTTCAAGAAATTCTTATATTATATTATAGAAAGAATAGCTAAGTTATTTAACAAGATATTAGAGTTTGTAATAATAAATTCTTTTGTCAAGAATATTTTTTATTTCATATTTTTCTTTATTATTAGAAATGATAATAATTAATATCTATTATATTTATTATCTGAATTATACTTTTTTAATAATAATATATAAAATACTGAGTATAATTTTATATTTATTAATAATTATAATTTATAGATAATAAAAGATATTTTAATAATAATTTTAAAGAGTTTTATAAACTTTAGTATAAATATAACAAATTATATTTTTCTCTCACAGATTATTACTATATTATATTTTATATTATATATGATATTATATCATAAAAATTATTTTATCTTGTCAAGAAAATCACATAATATATTTGAGTTATTTTAGTTATAAATAGTTTTTTTAGTGAAATTTCTCTTTTTTCTTGTTCTATAATTTAGCTAGTATATTATTATATTTATATATTTTATTTATAATTATTTATTTCTTTATTTATTTATTTATAAGCATCTTCTAGAAGTATTATCATATAAATATTATCTATTATTAATTTTATTTATTATATTATTAATTTATGTAATATTAAATTATTATTTAAAGATATTATTTCTGTTCTGTATTTTTAATAACAATAATAATATTAATAAAAAATAAGTTTTAAATATAATAATCTTATCTGTCTTGAATTAGTTTTCTGTATGAATTCTATTTTAAATTACATTATTATATATCTTGAATCTTTTATATGAATTTTTCTGATATATTATACAATATAACTAGAAAGATTATAACTTTAATAACAGTAAAAAAGATTAATATTATATATATATACTTACTTATTATTAACTTCTTCTTTCTCTCTACATATTTTTTTATTCTTATTTAAATATTATATATTCATATATACATATATATATATTCATAATATCTGATCCTGATCTTTTTAATGAATAATTCTAATAATTTCTTATCAGTCTCACTAGTCTTGTCTAATAATAATAATAACTTACAACTACTTTTAGTAATAATAATGATAATAATAATAATGGTAATGATTAATAAAATAATAATAATAATCCTTTTCCATCAAGAATTTTATTCAAGATTTCTATATACAAAGAAGAATTATATGAAAATATCAATATCTAGATATTATAAGTTTCTGAAATACTTGTCATTCAAGAAATTATTAATAAATAAACTAGAATTTTATATACTAAAACTGGATTTAAGAATACTGTTCTACACTGATATTTAAATAAAGTATATACTGCTAAAGAACAAAATATTTTTACTAATTAAAATAACTTTATTTTTGAAGTTTGTAATATATTCTAATTATCTAATTATTAATAATATCTTTATTATCAACTTTGTTAACTAATACTATACAAGAATATGATGCTAAATTCAAAAATATTATAAAATAAATTGAAGATATAGGAGAATTAGACCAAGTCATATATTTCATTAATAATCTCAAACCTGTAACTAAAATAGAAGTAGAATATCAAGCACCAGAAACTTTTGATACTACCTAAAAACTTATAATTTATTATAAAATAGCTATATTTAATATTGATCATTCTCTTAAAATTGATAATAATTATAATCAAAAATACAAAAGAAATTAGAATTCTTCTTATAATAATATGCATAATAATACTAGACTTATATCTATAAAGCTAGATTATGTTAAAGATTCTTATTAATTTAATAATAGTAATAGTAATAATAATAATAATCATAATAGAAATAATAATAATTATAATTATTATAACTATAACAAATCAAATTATTTTGTCAAGAATTGTTATTTAAAAAAAAGCTAAAGTTAATAATATTAAAGATAATAGTAATAATATAATTATTATACAAAATAATAATATTAAATTTACTTATCTTAAGGATAATTATGAGAAACTTCTGAAATTTAATGATTATATAAGTAGAAAATCTGCTTGAATTTTGCTTAATAGTAAAGCATCACATAATTTTATTAATAAAGTATATGTTCAAAATAATTAACTACAAATATATAATATAAATCTAATTACTATAGAACTTATTAATAGTTATAAAAAGAAAGTTAACTTATCTGTAATAATCAAGAAATTAAAGTTAAATACTTATTATATATTTGATATTAGTATACAAGTTCTTAATATTTAATATTATAATCTTATACTTGATAAACTATAACTTTATTATATTAATCTCATTATTAACTGACATAATATTTTTATAATATTTAACTATAACAACAAAGTAATCAAGATTAATACTTATAAAGATAAACTTGTATTTAGTTATAACTTACTTTATATTTTTTACTAATAATTTACTAAAATTCCACCTAATATTAAGTTATTTATAATTTATACTACTATAAAAGAAATATATTAAAAAATATTAACTTTTCATAAAGCTATCTAACTAATTAAAGAATTTACTAATATATTTTCTAATTCACTTTCTAATGAGTTACTATCAAAATATATTATAAATTATACTATTAATTTAATACCTGACTTTGAATCACTATCTTGTCCTACTTATCACTTGTCTTATATTAAAATAGATAAATTAAAGAAATAACTATCTGAATTACTTAGCAAAGATTTTATTCATCCAAGTCTTTTGCTATTTGGAGTATCTGTTTTATTTATGTATAAAAAGAAAAAAACTCTTCAACTTTATATAGATTATCATGCTTTAAATAAAATTATAATTAAAAATCATTATTTTTTATCTCATATTGATAAATTAATAAATTACTTAGCTAGAATACAATACTTTTTTAAATTAGAACTTTATTCTAAATATTATCAAATTAGGATCAAGAAAGAAAATATTTATAAAATTATATTTAGAATAAGATATAGTCATTATAAATTTTTTATACTATCATTTGATCTTATTAATATATTCACAACTTTTATAATTCTTATAAATAATATTTTCTATAACTATTTGAATAAATTTATTATTATTTATCTGAATAATATTCTTATATTTAGTAATACTAAAGAAGAATATCTTAATTATCTTCATATTATTCTTTCTAAATTTTATGAATACAAATTATATGTTAAATTAAAGAAATATGAATTCATAAAGTAATATATTGAATACTTAGATCATTTTATCTTGGATTAAGAAATCTTAGTAAATTAATACAAAATTATTATTATTTGTAACTGGTCTCAATCAACTAATATTTCTAAGCTTTGATTATTCTTAAATCTTGCTAGTTATTATAAAAAATTTGTCAAAGGATTTTCTGAAATTATCTTATCACTTACAGTATTATTTTATAAAGATAATGAGTATATTTAGAATAAAACTAAACAAAAAATATTCAATAATTTAAAATAATATTTAATTATCATATCTATCTTAATTTTGTCAAATTCTAAATTACCCTTTATAATAATAACTGATATATCTGAGTTTGTTATAAAAATTATTCTTAGTCAAAATTATAAAAAAAATAATTAACCTATTATTTATAAGTTATATAAATTATTATCTGCTGAGCAAAACTATCCTATATATAAAAAGAAAATTTTCACTATTATATATACTATTTATCTTTGGAAATTATATAGTTAAGCTTCTCTATAGTCACACCTTTGAGATACAAAAAATGGTGACTATAAAGAGATATAACTTATATAGGGGTATTCTCTTTATAATCACAGTTATATTAAAAAAGATAATTAGTAACTATATGGAGATTTATTAGAAAAAATTCAACCAATAAAATCAATTATTCAAAGCTAATCACATATGTCAATCAGAATCTTAAAGACTAATTACTTGCATCAATCAAGCTTTAAAGTTAATTTAATCAATTAATTAGTCTTTTAATGATTCAAAACTAATTTAAAAATTAATCTATTTTTTTATAAAAGACATGAGTAAGACTTGCTTCTTAGCTTCTTGCTTTTTATAATTCCATTTACTGAATTTTTTTTATAGCATTATTAGTTCTTTCTCATCAAATCCCTTTCTCATTTCAAGACTTTCTTGATATCTTATTACTTTTTTCAATATTTCAATAGCTTTGATAATAGTTACCAAAGGTGGTGGAAGTGACTTATCATTATTCATTTCATTATTATCATAAAATTTGACTTTTACTATTTTGATTATATCTTTATCATTTAATTCATTTTCAGTTTTAATTAGTTAATCAATCATGTAAATGTATTCTTCAATGTCTTGTGCTAATTGTTAGACCACCAGATTAGTGTTTATTAAAAGATTATTAACTAGTATTGTAGTATTATTAATCTCTAAGTTATCAACTTCAAGTTTACTTTCTTTTAGCCTACTTATTTCTGGTAAAATTCTAGTAGTTCACCAATAATTCTTTATGATAGTGTTACTAATTTCTTGTCACATGTTAGTGATAAAGTCCATGACTTCTTTTAGGACAAGTTTTCTGTAATATTTATTATAAATAGTTAGTATCTTTTAAATAATAATGATAAAATTAATTCTTATCTTTCTAGATTCTCATTTTTCTTGAATTAGATTATCAAATGATAATAGTATAAGTTTTTATATTTTGTCTTGAAGCTTTTTATAATACCAGTATTCATGGATTGAAGATGAGTAGTTATATTTAGTAAGAGAAAATGTATATTAATATTTATAAGATAAAATGGTTTGGAGTTTGTCGTGATCAGTTAGAACAGGTGAAATTAAGTCTTTCTCAAGATCTTCTTTGTGATCTTTCTCATGGTCTTCCTCATGATCTTTTCTGAGATCTTTCTTGAGGTCTTTCAATATCACTGGAGTCATTATCAGCATCAAAATCAGCATTGTCAAGTGATAGTTCATCAGTATCATCTTGAACTTCACTTGCTTCTGGAGCTGTGTAAGAAGCTATATTATTAATAAGAAATAAGACTTGCTTATTTTGGATGCAAAAACCAGAATCAATATAATATAACTATTACTTCCAAATATCACTTCTCATTCACACTTTTTGGTTATTTCAGTATGTCACAAATAATTATAATAAATTTATCCTATTAAAGAATTGTGATTTCTTAGCAGAGCCAATGACAAGTGGATGAAGTTTATAAGAACTAGTTGAATTGGCACAAAGTAGAATGGTTAATCTTGTTTTATTCTAAAAAAAAGATATTAAATCATTTAAATTAGCTAATTAGCTAAATTATTTTTTTTAACTTATCTTCTTTTTTTCAGGCATCAGTTTTTTAGAAAGTGTTTGATTTAGAAGTAATTGATAGAATAAATTCATTTCATCAGCATTATAAATATCTTTTGGATTATAATAGAAAAGAAGTTCTTGTAGTTTTATATATTTTGCAAGTAGATTTTCTAAGAGAATACTTGTCACTTCACTATGCATTATGATTTTTCTTAATCTATTATGCCTTTTAAATCTATTAATTCATCCATTCAAAAATGTAAGAGACTCCTCAGGTATAATAAGTTCTTGTGCAAAATAATGGTCTTTTTTCTTTATCAATGAGTCTGATATAATTACTCCTTCAGCTATAATCCATTCTACTCACATATTTATGACAAGTTCTAATATTAGATGCTTCATAAAATGATGGTGGAAAGTTATTTTAGCTTGTACATTATCAAGTTGATAATACTGATCAGCTTTTTTTAATATTTTCAACATGGTTAAGTAATCAATATTCAAAGTTAGATAATAGTTTATAAATTCATTTACTATTTTGTGATATCTATAGGAGAGATTTTTCTCAACAAACTCACATATCTCTTTTTTTTGAATATCACTAATATAACTATATATTTTTTAGATATAGATTGAGAAGACATAATTATAAAGAATAATCATAAAATATGAGTTTTTGATTTGTTATAATATAAATACTGATTGATTGGTATGAGAAAATCTTATCATTATTATCATAAGAGAATCATTTTATTAATTAGAGATTAGGAAAGTATCTTTATTTATCATAAGCTTGTTAGAAAATAAATTTTTGTGTATCTTTATCATGAGCTTATTGAAATAGGTTTTTGTTAACTAGAGAATAAGTTTTCATTAGTCAGAGTTTTGAAAAGAATAATATAAGTATAGAACTTATATATATATATATATTAAAGTAGATAATTGATTGATTAATTTAATAAGCCATGATTGATTAATTAATTAGTTATATATGGCTAAATATTATTGGTTAATCAAAAATTCACATAATAATATGACTATATAAGGGTTATTTTATTATGCTCATTATTAAAAAAGTATGATAGTGATTATAAGTCAATTGTGTCTATAAAAAGAGTAATTTAATAATAAAAAAAGTTGGTTATTAAAAAAATATGATTATATAGAGTTTGTGACTATAGAGAGGATAACTATAAAGAGGTTTGACTGTATTTAAAAGATTAATACTTTATTATTATTACTGATCATACATCTCTTGAGTATATTAAAATACAATATAATCTTTCTAAATATTAAGCTTATTAGTTAGAAATCTTACAAACTAATAATTTAATTATTAAGTATAAATTAGAAAAAGAAAATATTATTGCTAATACTTTATCTCATCTATTATAAATAAATAATATTATTAATCTTTATATAACTAATCAATAATAAAAAATTATAACAAGATTATAAAAATGATAATTATTTCAAGAAAATCTGATTTACTTTATATAATTTTGAATTAGTCATATCAAAGTAATAATCAAGAACATATTATTTTAAGTTAAAAAATAATAGAATCTATTTAAAAAATACAAAATAACTTGTCATATCAAAAGATAAATCTTTAAGAATATAAATTTTAGAAGAATATCATAATATTCCTATCTCTGATTATCTTAGAATTGATAAAACTTATGAGTAATTATAATAATACTATTATTTGCCAAAAATATTCAAGAATATTTATAAATATATTCTCAGTTATGAAATATATCAAAGAAATAAAATAATAATTAATTATTTACAGATTTTTTATAATTCTTGAAAATACTTAAATAGCATTAAGAACAAATTATTTTGGATTTTATTATATAATTATTTATAACTTATCAAGAATATAATATAATTCTAGTTATTATAGATTATCTTACCAAATATACTTATTTTATTCCTATATATATTACTATTACTTTATCTGAAATTATCAAACTTTTCTTCAATAATATCTTTAAATTATATAAATTATCTCATATTATAATTTCAAATCATAATATTAAATTTACTAGTCATTTCTAAAAATCTTTATTTGAACAAATTATTATTAAATTGAGTATGTTAACTGTATTTCATTCACAAACTGATAGATAAACTAAGAGAATAAATTATACTTTAGAAGAAATGTTAAGAATATATTCTACTTATAATCAAAATTATTAAGATAAACATCTTACTATCACTGAATTTACATATAATAATTCTATTCAAGCTTCTTTTGATTATATACTTTTTAAGTTAGATTATAATTAATATTTAATTATATTTTTAATACTTATTATAGATAATGAAGTCATTACTATTGATAAATTTATTCAATATTAGAATAATATAATAAAAGATACAAAAGAACTATTAATAAAAGCATATATTAGAAAATTTTTTAGAGTAATTTGTATTAATTTTTATTATTAATTATATATTTGAGTTATCAATATATATCAAAATAGATATTTGATATATATTAATATTATAATCTTTCTAGTTACATTATATAATATATTAAGAAAATTCATATAAAAGATTCAAGATATATGATGATATTAATTAAAATAAAATTCACACAGAAAACTAATTCAAGACAGACAAGATTATTATGTTTAAAACTTATTTTTTATTATATTATTGTCATTATTATTATTAAAAATACAGAACAGAAATAACATCTTTAAATAATAATTTAATATTATATAGAATTAATAATATA
>CAJVPS010000678.1:0-20967 GCA_910591765.1 Ambispora leptoticha | reverse complement strand
TTATTTACTATATAATTTTTATATTAATTTTAATCAAATTTTATATAGTAAAATTTAAGAAATAATAATTCAAAAAAAGTTTATTATTAGTAAAATTTTTTTTATAAAAGATATATAATAAAAATTTTTACATTTAAATAAATCTCAATATCTAATAACTTAATTAAATAAAACAGAATTAAAATTTTATTTTGAAAAAATAATCTGTTAATATTTATCTAATGTATCAATCTTTTTGTGCTGGACTTTTCAAAAAAATTTTAAATTAAGAATAAAAAATAAGAATATAAAAAAATAGATATTACTAAATTAATAATAATACTAATATTAATAACAAAAACTTTTTTTAAATAAAAAATAATTATACTTAGAAAAGAATTTTAATTAAATATATAATTTAAAAAAAGATTTCATTATAAATCAAGCTTTTTTATTTTCTAATAAAGATAAATGATTATTATAAATATATATTTGCCTTCACTTAAACAAGTTTAAATCATCATCTTTGTACTTTCATTCAAACACAGTTCATGATTTACTTTTTTGAAGGAAAATTTAATCCATTTCCTGATTATAGTTCTTATTTAAAAAACGAAAAATTCAACTCGAAAATTTAAAACATTATCGTTTGGAAAAGAATCGTTATTATTCTTAATTCTATATATGGAATATTACACAAAAAATTTTTGATCAGTCGGTTGGTTTTTTGTTATCAACCAGGATCACTAGTTTAAAGCTAAAAGTAATGACGCGAGATTTGTTCTAACAGTATTATTAGAGCTGATTTCGAGTAAAGGTTGTAATAAAAATAAAATTTTTAATGTTCAATTAAATACAATTCCTGCAAAATTTTTTTTAATAAGGGATGCCTATTAAATAATTTATAAGAAATCATTAGCAATCAGACGTTATTTCACAAAGATAACAATTGCGATAGAAGATAGACAGATAAACTCACCATTCGTTGCCTTTTGGAAACTATCGTACCACACAGTCCTTCTATTCTCATACGACTGATTAATTCGTTCAATCATAAAATCAGCTGCGCCTCGTTCCGTTTTGTCAAGTTGAAAACGCGCACGTAAATTCTTTAGCGTTCTTTCTCCTTTGAAACACGGAAGACCTGATCCAAGCATCAATGCAACACATTGAATAATTTGTTCTGCGTGTGACCTATATAAATAAAAGATTAATTGACTTTGAGTGGTAAATAAGGAGAGAGAAGAATCTTATGATTCTTACTACCTTGATGCTAAATAAGCCTTAATGCAAAGTTCGGAAAACCATTTGAATGGTTGCACATCTGCACTACCACCCATAACTTGGATCATTTCGGTGGTGAGCTTGAATGGTGAACTTTCAAATGTGATACCGCCTGGTGCAATTTCAAGGATATATCCGAAATCTATAATCATATTTAAAAATTATAATGAATCGGTATTAATAATGATGCTATCATAACTTTTTTTCTTCGAGTTCTACTCACCGATATGAATAATATGTCCTTCGTCATCTAACATGATATTGCCATTGTGTCTATCTTTGAATTGTAAAAGATACGACACGACGGAATAAGCGGCAACACTCTGTATAAAACAATTTCTAGCCTAGATATAATTAATTACGAGTCGAGGTTGTTTTTTTAGAATATATACATTACAGAAAAAACATTACTAGAATTGAGCTTACTTTTTGAAATTTAATCGAATCTAATCCTCCATGAGTAGTCAAAAAATAGCTACAAAAAACCAAAAAAAGCACAATAAGAAATTGTTTATACAAGGAGATGCTGAAGAAATTGAAGCTTACTCATAAAGACTATTAACTTTTTCTCGTCCCAATTGATCCCGAGATATTGAATTTGGGATTACGTCAATTACACCGCACTACCAACAATAATATAAACGGATTAATTGAAGATCCATAAAAAAGTATGGTAATAATAAAAAAAAATAAGACGTACTCCCGGTGCAGTGGCGACAATTCGATACGGGAAGAGATACAAATCTAGTCCAACACTCATAAATATATTCTTGAAGATAGCAATCAACTGTAACGCCAACACGTCCTGTCGACAATCATCACCAACCTTGAAAATTGCTGATTGACAAACATCAATAGTTTTTTCGCCCTTTGAATTGTAAGGTCCCTCTGTATCTCCTTTTGTAATCAGAGATTCTTTGATTTCTTCCGAATCGTTTTTCGTTTTTCGAATTTTAAAAGTTGCCATAAACGGTGCCTGATTGTTATAAAAGAAAAATTAATAAAAATATAATGTTAAAAAGCAAGATTAAATATATATAGATATATAAATAGATAGATAATACTTTTGCATGACTTTGCAGAGGACGGCCAGAATCGTAATCGATATCGATGACAATTCCTTCCGGATTACTAGGCAAATAGACACCAACGTCTACTTTGATTTTTCTCATCTCTTCGTCGATCTTTTGCTATGTATATTATTAATAATTATACATATTTTTAATACAGAAAACTTGTAACCGTAAGAAACAAAATCTGCGCAGTTTTTACCTTTTTCTCTTCTTTAGACTTTTTAATATAAGGTTTAAGCTTCCCTGATATCGAAGTGACATTATTAAAGAATGTAAACTCTCGCTCAAAGAACTCTTTGTCTTCTCCAGATAAAGAGTCCACTATGTTATTAATTATACGGTCGAGAGTCGGTTTTAAAGTATCTGGCTAAAGTCATGTAACCTTGTTAATAAAATTCATATAAAATATCAAACAGGTAATAATTTGATAATTACAATGGATGAATCTTCGTCTTTGAACATGTTTGCTTTCATATTCCAAATAATCTGATGCGCGAAAAGTTGCGATATTCGAGCAGCATTCATTATAAATCTTTCAACATAACCTATTTTTTAGTATTTATAATTAGATAGGTGATCGGCGCTGGATATTTATTATGCAGATTTTTCGCACCTTGATTATCGCATCGTAATGCTTGAACTATCTGGGGGACATAGAAAAACACGACATCTACAGGATGATATTCCAAAGCTCGCATTGCATATTGTAAAACCATAGGATGATTGTTATATGAAGGGGAAAAATATGTAATGGCTGTGATTGGCGGTACTGGTGCCCAATAAAGTAAATACTACCAAAAATCGATTTAGAATTTTGTATTAATGAAGTAAAAATAACTAATAAGTTGATGAATTGAAATACCTTTAATTGAGATGTGATATTTTGCGCTAATTTTTCGCCCAACAATAAAGGCAAAGCTTCTGCCACACCAACAGCTTCAGCGGTATTATTAGCAATAAGGGCATGCAATTCATTTTGCACTACTGGTTGTTGAAAACGCGCAGGTAGTTGGACAGCAAGTTGTGGGGAAATATTCCAAGAGTGACGTATTAATTGCTTCCATCCTTCCTTTAAAATTAACAAATTTTAATAATTATACACATCAAATTTTACCATAAAAAAATCAAGATATTATCCCATACATCTGTTAATGTTTTGTCCATGGTGAATACAACTATGTCTTTGATTTGATCCGTGACATTTAAAGGATTACTCCATGTAGCAAGCCTACCAAGCTCACTTTTTAAGAATAATAATAAAAGTTTTTTGGATTGTGTTGCTTGTTTTATTATATCTTCTCGAGTCTTATCTATATAAATAGGTATAATATTTGATCAATAAAGCGTATGAAGATTAGATAAAATTAATATCTTACCGGCAATAAAAATTAGAGAACCACTAGTTAAAGCTGCCTGCGTATTTTTTTTAGGTGCTGAAGAAAATATCTCGTCCATCTCTACTTTGTCAACCTCAACTACTTGGCAGAATTCAAGAAGCAACTTATAATCAGTTAGCGTGGCTCGTTTATTACCGCCATACGACCATCTGTTATCGAAATTTATAATAATATAGATAATTTGAAATTAATCAAACAAAAAAAAAATAAAATAGAACTTAAAATATTAAATTTACCTTGGCGGTAAAGAAAACCAAGCAAAAGCCGCTCGAAATAAACGTGATCGAAATTGATATTCTATTAGCGCTTCCATGCGGTTAGATTGTAGTACTTTGAATCCGAGTAATAATATTTCAAATCGAGCTTCTCTCGACAAAGCATGGTTACTGTAAAACATTTGATAAGTTGGCAAGTTTTGATTTATATCATTAGTCCAGCTCGAATTTGGAAACAAACCTCATAGAATCGCAAGCATCAAGGGTGATTTGGAAAAGTCGAAGATAAAGAGTAACAATTTCGGGACTTCTATATCGAACAGCCTGAAATCGGCTAGATAAGAATTGGATCCAGATTATATGAGGTCCAAACAAGTAATTGGACATTTGATATGTTTTATCTCGTGTTTTCTTATCAGAAGGAGCATATAACATTTTGTTGACAAACGGATCTTTTACGCTTAAAAAAAAAACCATTAATCAAGCCGAAATACACACGAAATACTCCAAAATTAAAACGAGTCGAATTATAAATCCTTACTCAAGTGCACTAGAAAACAGTCCTTTACGATGTCTCAATGCCCAAACCCAGCTATTCACTATTTCAACCATGATACGTTTTTCGAATACTGCGTTTTCTGTAATTATCCAGCTCCAAATTTGTGTAGCTAATTTCATAGATTCGGGCGTGAATATGTACACGGGAATCCAGACAACATATTGGATAAGATCCTCGTCCACCTAAATATATGAGCAATGATTCAAATACATGAAGAAAAATGAAAACCTTTCCAGAATTATGGTTTTACTTACCTTTGACAAAGCAATTAAGATTGCGGCTGCTATATGCAGAGTATTATTCACTTCTTTTAAAGAAACACGGGTTCCAGATATCACACGTTTCTCTAAAAGAGCCAATTGCTTTTTTATTTTTGGAAATTGCTCCAAAATATCATCGAGATTCATGATGGGCGGCGAGTGGGAGCCTTCGGAATCTTTGATTAGAATAGAAAAAAGAGATTAATCATTAAATTCGTACATAAATTGCAATTATCATTCTTTTCAAACAATAACCTTTCAACGCGTCAACTTCCGTCCAATGTTGTAAACCTCCAATTTGTCCGCGATAGTATCGTCGAGAAGAATAATCATTAATAAAATCTGAAAGATTGTCAACAACTGCACCAGGAATACGAGGTAATGTCCCTATAAAAAAATAATGCAAAGTTGATTCTATATAAGAAAATAAAAAATCAATAATATAGATTTTTCAAAAATACCAAATAGATAATCGATTTTTGAAAAAGATTTGCCAATTTCCAGGGCTATTGAACGGCCCATGTGATTAGGATTCATTGATTGATATGGATCAAACTCTGCAAGATAAATCTAAAATAAATAAAGTATAAATAAAATATAAAATGACATCTAACATGTGCTGAATTAGGTTTTAGATGTTTTGAAGATACACGTACTTCTATAATCCCGCGGATGTCTAAAGGAGCAAGGAGCATTGCATTTGTAAGCCATTTTTTGGCGTTTTCGCATAATGAGGAAAGCATTTCTCTCCGATAACTATAAGTATCCGGAAACTCTAATGTCACACCAACTTTTAGCGAACTGAATGTATATACAGGACTATACTGTTTTGGCGAAAAACAAATGATCAGTTTTGTATGTTGTGTTTTCTTTTTGATTGAATTTAAATAAGCTATTTTTTTTACCTCGTTCGAATATTCAGCTTCACAACTTTGCCAAACCAACTCGATCAATTCCAACAACAAGAACAAAAGCTTTTTATCACACAAGAGTAATGGGAGTGTGGTGATTAACTGGTCAAGATATTTGATTGAGAGACGATGCACTTTTTCAAGACGATGACAAGCACCAATCATCAAATTTCGCACTTGAACACGTAGATTGCTGTCGATTGTGTGTGCAATTGTTCTTCTAGTACATTCGGATATAAACACTTTCATAGCCTATTGAATATCAACATTTTTAATATTAATTATAAGATAATTAAATATCAAAATTAAAGTATATCCCAAAAAAAAACCTGATCTCCAATTTCTTCCATGCAACCAGCCAATTTGCTCTCATTCACTCCTTGATTAATAAAATACCGAAGCACAAACGAGCATTTGCCCAATTGACTTCGCATGGTTTCAATATGGTACACAGAAAGTAAGAATACAACTTCGGGTAAAGTAAAGTTACGAATTTCGTATGTACGATTAGGTAGAAATGCACATAATGAATTGCGTAAAGAAGTGAGATCCTGTTATATGAAAAATAATATTATAGGCAAAAACTTTGAATATAATAATATTGAAACGATCAAACAGAAGAAAGAAAAATCAACCTGATCAGACTTTCCCCTACGCAGTACCGAATTATATTGTAAATCACTTGACAGATAATTTGTCGCACTTTCAAGCACTAAGGGCGGAGTCTTTTGTGCGATTGCAACTAAACAATCATGCCATTCTCGTACCCAAGTCGTCTCAGAAACGAATCCGCACAGAACACAATGAAACCAAACATTACGAAACATTGCAACTAAATCTGCAGATAGGTTTTGATGGGCTTTAAAGTCGTTGTGAGCCAATAGTGCTTTGAGAACAGGAAGCAAAATACCAAGTTCTGCGGCTAAAGATGTAACCTTTAGACAAATAATATATGGTTATTATATATATACGCGCGCGCGTGTGTGTGTGTGCACGTGTAAAAGGAATTGAATATATATCCAAATACCTTTACTTTTCCATTTTCTGATACTGTATCTTGAATTTTCACGCCTTTTTCTACAAATAGAGATAATATTTTCGTCATGTATTTCTCGTAGAATTCCGGACGTGCGTTGATTCGTTTGGCCAACTTAAGTTGGCATTTCAATACCTAATGACATTAATAAATAAAATACGTTCGATGAAACATCAAACCAAAAAATACGTATAAAAAGCGATAACTTTTTTTACCTCAGTTGTAATAATTTTGTTCTCTTGTGAAAATATGAATTGAATGCTAATCTTATTAAATTTCTCGGTTATATCAAGGAATACGTGTTCCGGACCTATTAACGCAATCTCCACCAGTTTATCAAGTATCAGGACATCAAGAGACGGATTACCAAAGTGAAGTCGTTGCTTGAGCAAGGACACTGCTAACTTAGTAGTCTTTCCACCATTGAATTTAAGAGAAAAATTAGTTACTTCATAGTGAAATTTAAATTGTCAAATCATTTTCTTGTTATGTTTAAAATTACATTATCGTTTCGCAAGACACAAGTTATCCCGACAATAGAACACACAATATTCTCAGATATTTGATGTCGTTGTTCTTCGTTACGTGAGAATCCACTTAATGTGCTATCCAAAGAGACTTCATCACTATTACTTGATAAATTCGGAGATACAGGCGGACGTTCATGTCCACTCGCAATAAGCATGTTATTAAACGCGTGAATAACTGAATCTGCATCTTTATTTGATGCCTAGATAATTTTTCACAAGATTTTTTATTAATGCAACTGTAAAATCGTGTTTTTTTACTCGTAAAAAAATTTTTTAATATGCAATGCACCTTTAGACAATGAGCAAGTCGATCAATTGCATACTGTTGTATTGTAAGATCGTTACAAGCGACAACAGCTAATTCGAAAATAGTCGAAGGAGTTGTAAGGAATTTACGCATTACCCTGATCATCTGATCCGTTAAATGCCTGAAACTAATAATGTCAATTTTAATTAATTAAAGGCGAGAATAATATAATCGGAAATTAATATTATTGTTTCGAGAAAACCATACTTTAAGGCAATTAAACAAGCGACATCAAGTGCCGCAGTCTGAACTTTGACATCTGGTGTATGAGGAACATTAAATAAGGACGATGTCAACCTTCCTGTCAATTCATCGTCAATTTCTTGAAGATAAATACTGGCAACGCCTGCCAAATTCTTATTTACATTAAGAATGCGGTAATTAACAATACGATTAATATCCAAGTTATAGATAGAATTTAGAACTTACTAGACAAACAGCCATAATCTCTCGTGCATACGTTCCAATCGGATATTCTTTTCCCTGAGCTAAAAAATTATCTGTTAATTTTGTTAGCTCCGTAAAGTATTCTAATGCTATTATATAAGTCTCCCTTAAGGCTTTCTTCACGTTTTCTTCTAGAGTAACAGCATTCACAATCGGATTACTCGTCAAAAGATTCCATACGTCTGGAAAACTCATCATTGTTATCCACTTATCATCGCTATCGTAATCATTATTAGTGAGAATCAGAATAATACGCGAGAGGATATTTCTCTTAATAATGAAGAGTCCAAAAATGAGAGAATTGGCGGATAACGGAGAATCGATAAATTGATATTTTTGCAATAGTCGCTTCCCATAAACTTCTTTGGGGTCTGCTGATTGTAATAGCGAGTCGATTGCCCCATTAATAAATGATAATGAAGTATTGTGGACCAAATCATGAGTTTTCTTTGAAAACGCCATGAAATCTTGTATATTCCATGATATATTGGAGGTTTGAATCGCACGGATACAACCATTAAATAATGGAAGTATTACTGTACAAATGTTTTCTGCACACAGTAAACGTACGTAGCATAAATAGATTTATTAATTTCGTTGTTAAGTTGTCGTTGATGATGATTGTATAGATTTCCGCAAAAAATATTTGACGTGAATTTATTAATTATTAAGCGCCAGGAGAAAAATTGATTATTCAGTATTTCTTCCATTTCTTAATTGGTTCTGGCAATGGCATAGTTGAGAAAATTTTAGGGTACCATTTCTGCTTTTTAATAATCCTGTCAGAGTTTCTAGAAAAGTCCACACAGAGTCAATGATCTCATTTCGCTTATCGGGATATCGAATCGCAATAATTAGCAATTCAGATATCAAGTTTCCGGCTAATTCATCGGGGAGTGAATAGTCTTTCGGTTTTTATAGAGAAATAATAAAAATTTCGTCATTCATATTTTTATTAAGACACGCAGATTATCGCATAAAACAATTTAGTTTCTCATTACTAAACCTTTCCATGTCAAGGTTTCCTCGTAGGAAAAGTCGGGAAGATGATTTAGATAATCGAGTAAATGTGGTAAAACTTCAAGGAGGTGGGTTGTTGAAGTTGTGTTTGCTGCGAAAATTGCTAATGATGAAATGCTTTGCTGACATGATTTTGTCTATATACCAAATTAATAAAAGAGAAATTGAAAATATAAAATAAAGCTAATGATCTTATTACAATGAGTTTAAGAATATCTCTCAACACACACCATGGCAACAGCGTTTCCAGAGGGTGTTCCATCCTCAAAGCTACCGTTTGAAGATAACGAAGGACACCTTGAAACTAATCTAAAAAGCTCATCTTCAGTTGTTGATGCAACTTGTCTACTCAAAGCATTCGCTAAACTATCAAGAATCAAGGCATGCAAATCAAACTCTAGGCTATTATAAAAATTTTATTTATAAATAAGCAAATCAATTGACTTTAATTCTACAAAAATTGGAAAAAATAATATTTGAACCTGTCCATCTTCGCCTTGTTGGCCTTGTTGATCAACTTTTTATGTAGAGAAATTTTCGCGTTCACGTTTCAGTTGACGACAGATTTGGCATAGGGAGTAGATGATGATGACTTCATAGGGATCACATACATATACCTGTTCTGTTCCTTTTTAGTCGTAATCTATTTTTAAGTTTATTTATATCATGCCGGAATTCGTAAATACCAACAATTTGCAATGGACCCTGCAGCTAACGTTCCGGAAGAGCAACAAGTTGACGAGGCTCCCACATCCTTGACGGCAAATTCCTCTGCACGTTCTTCACAAGTAGCTGGAGGCTCTGCTAGTCGTCCACGCTTATCAACGCGAC
Organism: Ambispora leptoticha; assembly: GCA_910591765.1. Taxonomy (NCBI): domain Eukaryota; kingdom Fungi; phylum Glomeromycota; class Glomeromycetes; order Archaeosporales; family Ambisporaceae; genus Ambispora; species Ambispora leptoticha. Next base: position 11,118 of record CAJVPS010000678.1, on the reverse strand, counting down.
GAAAGTCGTCAAAGGTTATGTCTAACAATTCCTCTCAAGGAGACTCTTCCGACCACTCTGACAGCTCAAAGAGACGTAAACGTACACGTAGACGTCACTCTTCTTATAGACCGAGAAATGCAAGCATTAGTGAAACTGGTGCAGACGTAAACCGAGACGACGATGTAGTAGCAGAAGAGGAAGAGCCTAGAGAAGACGAAGGTGAAATGTCGCCATTTAGTGATAGTGATAGGGAATATACTCTTAAAGACAGACAAGAGGTATATGTTTTTTTTATCTAGATAATCATTACTCGTGTTGCATATATATATATATAAATATATACGTAAAGGCTGAAGGTGCTCGTATTTGCGAATTTAGGCTATAAACATAACGCATCCTTTCGGTCTTCCTCTGTGGAAACCAGCATTATACAAAAAATCACGTTCTATAATTCGAAATGCTAATTCAGCACTGCATTCAACACCATCGACCGATCTGTATCTTTATCCGGGTAATATTTTATGGGCACTTGTATTCGGTTGGTGGCTGGCAATTATATCGTTTATAGTGTCGATTTTCTTACTGTTAACGCCATTTGGTGGATGGCGATATTCACGAGTTTTACGAGAATTGAGTTATTATATTTTTTGGCCTTTTGGAAAGTATGTTGAACGGGTCACGGAAGGATGGGTGAACGACGATGATAATCGTTATACGGATGCGAATGGTGTTTCACTTGATCATTATGAGGATAATGTTGGATTAACTGATGAAGATCATCGTTACAATAACGAAGCAGAGAATCGTCCATTGTTGGAACGTGGATCTAATTATTCGGATAGTGGAAATCAGACATCCCCAAGTTATCAAAAGCGAAAATCTTTTGCATCTTATTTCGGGAACATTGGGTTTGCGGGTATTGTCTTTTATTTTTGGTTCTTTCTACTAGTAGGTAAGTGAATAAATGAAATTTTACAATTTTACAAAGATTTTTCCCAGATTCAAATAATTTTTTGCTAATTATTAAATATTAAATATTAATCTTGAAATCATTATTGTAGCTCCTTTGTATATTCTTGTTTCGGCTTTATGTTGGTTTATGGTTGTCTCCATCCCAATGGCCAAACTTACATACGTGCTCACACGACATTTACGAAAACATCCATTATCACTACACTTCAAATCCGGCTCATCACTTTCATCCTCCGCATCACCACATTCAGTAATCTTACTATGCACATACAAGGCAATTGGATTGCAATACTACAAATATACCTACGATGGTATTAACATTATCTTTATCAACCTTATGCCCCTCGTCCTCTTCACCATCTTTGACAGCAAAGTACTTGAAGAGATGATCCCTGGCCGGTTTATTGTTCAGCCATTGTCCATCTTCGTACTGGGACTTGCCTCGACAATCTCACTTTCTTATTTTATTGGCATGGCTGTTGCATCAATTTCCGCGCAGTCTTCGGCGGGGATGGGTGCAGTGATTAACGCCACTTTTGGTAGTATTATTGAAATTATTTTGTATGCGATTACTTTGGTACGTGAAGAAGGGCTAATTGCTGAAGGGAGTATTATTGGGAGTTTGATGGCCGGTGTGTTACTTTTGCCTGGGATTAGTATGATTAGTGGTGCTTTTAAACGTAAGGAGCAAAGATTTAATGCAAAGAGCGCAGGTAAGCATATTATTTTTTTTATCGTCGTCTTATTAATTACCTCTTTAGAGCTTTACTAAAGTATCGTTTAGGGGTGACATCAACCATGCTTATTATGGCTATTATTGGAGCACTCACACCCACTTTATTCTATCAAATATATGGAAGTGTAAGTGATTTCATTCCGTTTTTTGTCTTTTTAAAAGGAAACAGATTAATCGAGCATTTAATAATTTGTAATATAGTTTGATGTGATATGTGAACCTTGCGCTGGCGGCAGACCATCTTGTCAAAGTTGTCACTATGAACAACCCAATCCCATTGCCGATTCTTACTATCAGACTAGGATAAAACCTTTAATGTATTTTTGTGCATTCATTTTGTTTTTAGTAAGCAAATATTTTAAATTTTACCAGTTTTTGAATTCATTATTAAAGCAATTCAAAGTATAATTATTTAACTCGTGTTAACATTCACTTAGTCTTATTTAATTGGACTTTGGTTTACCCTTCGTACACACGCAGCGATTCTTTGGCAACCTATTCAGCATCCCACATTTGCAGAACCAGCCGATCCAACAATAAACCGTAGTAATTCCATATATAAACGAATAATTCCAATTCCACTTACTATGTTGCAAAGTTTAATACCTTCTCATCATTCTTCAATGCCACCATCTCACCCCGCTCAAACGACAATAAATCAGAATTCTGCACATCTGACAAGTGGAAATGTTCGACCACAATCAGCGCCCGGACCTATCATCCATCTTGGACCATCGCATAGTATTTCTGATGTGGCCGCTGCAGCTGCTGCAGCTGCTAATTTTGAAGCACAAAATCAACCATTATTGAGACATGCTCATGAACCGGAAGAAGAGGAAGAACACGGTGGTCATGATTCTCCTAATTGGAGTAAATTGAAAAGTGGTATAGTGTTGCTCAGTTGCACTGCTTTGTATTCAGTGATTGCCGGTACGTACTTGGTTCTTATTATAGATGCTATAGCGCAAATTTAATCTTATAAAAATGATTAATCTTTTTAATACATTTGTAATCATCAGAAATATTGGTTGATACTGTTGATGATTTGCTCAAAAATAGTAAAGAAGGTAGTAAACTTGATCCAAAGTTCCTCGGACTTACATTATTCGCCCTCGTACCAAATGTTACCGAGTTCATGAACGCGATGGCATTTGCTCTACAAGGAAACATTGCACTCAGTATGGAGATTGGTTCTGCATATGCGTTGCAAGTCTGTCTATTACAGATTCCAGTTTTAGTTCTTTTTTCGGCTTTATACAAACTCGAAGATGGTGTCAAAGCGAATCCTCAAAATACATTTAGGTATTTCGATTATCATTGATTTTGTTACAATAAATATATATTTTAATGTCACTAATAAGTCTTCTATTATTTTAGTCTTGTGTTTCCTCGATGGGATGTTTTTGCGGTCGTGTTTTCAGTGTTTTTGTTAACTTACACTTATATTGAAGGAAAATCCAATTATTTTAAAGGCTCGATTTTAATCCTTTCTTATTTGGTACTTATGGCTGGATTTTATTGGGCTCCGCGCTAGTTTGTATTATTTATTGTTTATTTTTAGAATATGTTTTCTATACTTTATTTATTGTTTTATAATTAATGTATTCTAAATATTTAACTCAATCATGTGAAAATTCAATTTTGATATTTAAATATAATTACCATTTTTTATTAATAATGATGAAGATGCTATTATTATCATAAACCTATTCTATATATTAAAAAGAATCTAGGAAAAACCTGCAGTTGAACAATACTAAATAAAGAGAGTGTGCGTAGAGTACTAAAAACTAAAAAGAGTAAAGAAAATAATATATAAAATAATATATATTACAAAAACAAATGGAGAGACAACAAATAATAATAATAATAATAATAACAATAATAATAATCAAAAGCAAAGTTTTATAAATATATAATCTCGGCGGCAGAAGCAATGGGAAATTATCATCACGTATCCTCTTGTTTCTTCATCATAAATAATATTGAAGATTGCCTGCAACGTGTGTTTGATTATAACAAAAAAAACCACACATTCCCTCCATTAATAAGCATTTTCCAACACTCCCATTTTCTTACCTTTTGCAGCCATTCTTGAAAGCCTCTGCTTGCTATCTTACCATCATCGTCGTGTATGTTTAAAGTGTGTGTGATATCATAAATATTGATTAATGAATCCCCAGGTTTACGGTTATCGACAATCGTCTCTTTCTCTCTAAATTATTATTTCGTCTATATTTGATAAGTGTGTGTACTGCAGTTTTTCGTATATTTTTTTATCGTTTTTTTTTTTGAAATCTTGTTTTTTTGTTTGGGTTTTTTTTTCTGTGGGGAAAATCAAATTTGAGTAGAGCGCCGAAGAATAACAATAGAATAATAATATATGTAAGATAATGTCCACCACGAAAAAAAAAAATATAATAAAGGTCAATTTTCTGCTCTCCCTTTTCAATAGAAAATCCTAGAACAAGATCATCACATAGCTATTGGGAACATCGCCCCCCTAATCGACTCACTTCTTTAATAGTAGTAGTATAGGTGATAAATCAAGGACCACTCTTGACAGTCTGCCTCACGTGCTGGTCAAATGATGCTGTTGGAGGTGTAGCAGGAGAGAGAGTCGTCACTGGGGCACCCCTATTGTTGGTGGTGGATGCCAATATATTAGACGATGATGATGATGATGGATGATTATCAGGTTTTTCCATACGGTTTTCTGATCCATTCAGAATTGGTTCATTATTGTTTAAATTAACTTGATCGAATGCTGACATTACTGTATCATTCGAGCCTCGTCGCTTCTTGTTGGGCTGTTCCGTTCCCGTTGTGGTAGTGTTAAGGAATTTATTCTGTTAAGAGCTGGGCTAATCAACAAGTGATCATGAATTAAACGAAAAAGAAAAAACAATAAATTCAACTATGAATCTTCTGTCTTCACCTTCCCGGGAGTAGCTCTCGGTGATCCAGGAGTAGCTCTCGGTGATTTACGCCGTATCGGTCTTGGCTCACCATCCTCAAATACATCGGCGGGGAGTGCATTTCTGCAGAAAAGATTACAACATCAAAGCCATAGCTAAAGATCATAAAAAACCTTGATAAATAATATTATATGAAGGTGCATACCGTTTTACGTTATTAACGACAATTGCCATAGTTTGTTCATCATATTTGTCCCATGATTTCACCATTTTTGTGAATTCGGAGATAGGCCAAGAGATATCCAATTGTCGTGGCGCGGTTGCACCAGCTATAATAAAAGAGAAAGTAAACGCACGAGTATTTTATATATCTCAACAATTCGCAATTGATCAAATAATAAGATAAATAAATTTATATATTTTATATATATATTATATATGTATAAAGGAACATACTTGATCGAGGCTCAATAAATAATCCGATGTAAAAAGTGGTCGTATATATTCGGCGTACATTATCTTGTGATTGCGCGGCGGTGTTTACTTCAGCACTATTATTATTATCAAACATTCCGTATGCAATATCAGATTGTTCTTGATCATTTCTACAATATTGAACTTTCTCGAAACCATTTACAAAGGGATGCGCTAGACTAAGGTTTTCTACTAATTCAAGTTTAGTGATGAGATGTCGAATCTTTGATTCTACCATTCCAGCCCTACAAATAAGCTTATAATTAATATCGAATAAACTTAAATATATAAATTAATATAATGATATAATTTACCATTTCAATTGTCGTTCGGGAGAATCCGAAGATGCTATAATTTGGAGATAATAACGATATCTCATAAAAAAATCGTGTTTAGCAAAAAGTTCATTCCATTTTCCAGTTCCAACCATGACTTTATCGGCAATTTCAGCAGCTACGTACACACATATAGATATATTAATAATTATATTAATATCAGATACGTTATGCTATACAACTTCATCAAATATACATCTACATGTCTTTTACCTCTTTTAAATTCATTTTCGATAATTTTTTTTGTTGAAGATGTAACATTGTGTGTTGCGCACATTGAAGGATAAGCTGGAGTAATAATAGGCATCAGATGTGATCGATCAATTGGATATAACTAGACGAACAAAAAAATATTTTGATATTAAAATGTGCCGAAAGTCGCCATTACAAATGGTCATGAGTGAGAATATCAAAGAACACCCTGAATATAGATTTTCTTATTCTAAACCTTTGGATTCCAGACTCTGACTTGTAATGGACCTTCTTCAATGGGCTTCAGTAATACTGGTTGTGGCCAATTCCTATTATTTCGCGATACAAAATAAAAAGTTCATACGAATATTATTACTCGTAATTATACTATAAAAGATCAAATAAATCAATGTGCTCTTACCATTGATACATGATTCTGAAAAATCGAGACACTATTGCGCCAGCAATAGCGTTAGGATATAGTTGGCATATACGGGCCACTAACATAGCCCAAGCAACACCACCAAAAAATCCCATTATATTAGAATAAATGGCACGCCCTATAATAAGATATCGAAAATACAATAAGAGTTTTAAAACGAATACAAAAGAAAAAGTTCATTGTATTTTAAATACTTTTTGCCCATAATTTAATGCATCTCAGAGAAGTCCGAAATGCTGGTATATTAGGAACCAAGCGTAGGATTTCGTCTGTCACTCGGGATCCTATATTTAAGGAAATACATTCTTAATATAATGGAAATAAAAAAATAAAGAATAAATGATAAAACACAGACAGACCATTTAAACTTCTTATACAAGTTTCATCTAAATTCTTTAGTAGAGAATTATCTTGAAGATCAAGATCATCAGGGACTTTAGAAACTCCCAAGCTTGCAAATACAAGATCAATCTATTAAAACAGAGTGAGTTTTTAGTTCTATATTTATTAAAAAAAAGTTGATTACTATCTTGAGACATTTATGTTCTTACCGGGATATTTTGAAATTTCATTTTGATTACAGGCACATATGCATCAGTTACACTCTATAAATAATCATTATAGTTATATTAAACATTAATAGGCTGGTTTTTTAATTTATTTAAACAATCAGAAATAGTTACCGTCAATTCTGTAACTTCGTTCCGACAACGCAAAGCTTCATGCATTTCGGTGAAGAAATCTTCACGTACTACGTGACGAGGAACAACACACAATGTATCAATATCGGCACCTGTCAAACCAAAAAGTATTTTTTTTATTAGACCAAACGCTCATTTTAAATATTCAAGCTTAAGTCCATATATGTATTACATGCCTGCTCCATGGACACCTAGTCGATAGGAACCGAAAGTAAATATTTTTCCTCCAGCTTCATTAGCGTCAGCTTCGGATAAATTTTTTTTTCTACATATTTGTTTCACAAAATCTTTAACGATTTTATCAAGTTTGCCAAGCACTACTTCACTATAACCGTAAAGACAAGGTATAAATAATGTCAATTAAAAATTTCTAGTGATCAAGTCTGATGCTCAACTATTTGAAAGAAACTCACCGTCTTTTGCTTTCTTCTTCGCTTTCAAAAGTGCCTTGCTCTTTAAGCTCTTCAAGTAACGAATCTGTAACTTCAAACTCTCTAGGCGTCGGTTGGCTCAAGGCGATGGGAGGTGTTACACCAAGGTGCTTCAGTATACTATAAAGCGTGTGTATATATATATATTGGGAAAAAAAGAAGAGAGTGAACTCATCAACTTTCAAAACCTTTCATAATCGCCAAATTTTTACTTGTATCCTCCAATCTTGTTGGGGGTTGAGAGATAGAGATCGAGGGGGAGTGACCTTGAAACACTCAAGAGTTTGTCCCAAGGATAATATGAAATATTCAGAAAAAACCCATATTTTACCGTACCCGTTCGTGTTTTCAGTCATTTTGTATACTTGTGTTTTAACAAGAGTAAAGTAAACTCTCTTGCTTGTGTTATTATTAATGGAGGGGCGAGCGTCGTTACCACTTTTTTTCGAACACTGAAAGAAAAGCAAAACACCGAGAATAATGCGTTGATTTGATTTAGAATAATTGAATCAATGGCGGACAAAAATAACTTGCGTATAAATATAGGTATATATGATTTCAGACTCGAGTAATAACAAGAGGAAGTTTAGGTCGGTTCACAAGTCTCTTCTTGCGAAACAAAAGATAATAATAGTAAAGGGTTATGATAATGGTGATGATGACGATTTATTGATGATTTTTGATTTCCCGTTTCGTATACCTGCAAGCAAAGAAAAAATTTAGATTACAAATCCAAGTGGGTTGGAAAATCCAGATTTCAAAGATAAACGATTGCCCAAATGACTCTTGGTAATTTTCAAATCTACATTTCTTGACGTAATCCTAAAAAATATGCTATGGGCATCACTACCATTGGTGTGTTATCAGAGAATGGCTTATACTGTTGTTCACTATCATATGTGAAAATGTTTCATATTATTGTTTCGAAAAATCAAATAGCTCCTCAGCCATTAATTGATCGTGGCTTGAAGTAAAGAGGGTTTACAAACGAAGATAAAACTTGCACCTAATATTTTTTTATTGTAATACATCAAATACTATTATTTCAAACCCATCCCCGTCACGAAAATCACGCGACACTTTTAGATCAATAATTTTTATAAAGATCTGGAAAAAATTTGCGATCAAATAATAATTCCTCTTGAAACAAAATACAGACAGACAAATATGCATTTAAAATTAGGAAAAGCAAAATATATAAAACTTCTACAGGTTGGAATCAAGTTATGTTTTAAAGAATTTATATTATAAAAGATCTGCCATGATTAATATTTTAAAATTAATTAAAAAAAATTCAAAAAGAAATATTTAGATAATATAACAACAGCTTCGAGAAATATCTTGAGCATCTAAAAAAAGTGATAAAATTCAAGTTGAACTTTGTGTTCTTATATAAATTATATTATTCATTTACATTAAAAAATAACAAGCTATCTTTAATATTTTCAAATAATATTTAATATTTAATATTTGAAATATATTAAAAATTAAACTAGAAATAAAGAATATGAATATATATATATGAGAAGCGTATATCAATATATTCTTAATAGTTTTCAAGTTACATGAATTTGTTGGTAATATCAATGAATTTTTTGATATTTCACAAGATAACTTGTATATTAATAATTTTATAAAAATTTCTATATTTAATATTCTAAAAATTATAAGCTTTAAATCAAAAATGCCAACGGGTCATTTTAATAAAATAAGATAAACTCAAATCACATGTGTTCGAGAACACAAATCGAATTTATCAAATCTCTCGCTGGCTCTCGCAGAATTATTTAACTTTTTTTACACCAATTACTTACAAAAAAGTTATTTTTTTCAGTTTATCAATCAAAATTCCACCTCTAAAAAACAAAGTTTAAATGAAATTTTTATGTGAAATTTTTTACATTGTGATCAATTTTGCTTTTGCAACTTAAAATCTCATTAATTTGACAATTTGATATCACGAGCATAATGAAAAGCTGATATCCATATGTCTTTTTTGGCTCTACATCAGTGATCTATACCAATTTCCAATCGAAGCAAATACTCTAGGTCTACCCTGTCCGAATGATGCGAAAAGGCAGAATATATGATAAAAGCTTTCTTTTTTCTCTTCAGTAATCAATGCTTGCAAAGCAACTCTCACACGAATAGCCCATTGCTGGGGAGTTTCATGAGATCTAATGACAGATAAATTATCAAATCGTTTTTCCACCTCAAGAACCTTTTCAAATTGATTAGCTTAATAACAATTGTAATTTATAACATACACTCTAAGATAATTTATATCAAATCCAGGACGATTATTAACCGGTTTAGGCACAATTTTATTATAATCCTTGTCTAAAATAGTATCAATACACTTGTTAGGCCTTGGTCTGTTAATAAGAGTTCTTGACATATTTAACGGTTTATATCAATTTTACGATTATAAGTAGATTATAACAGATATAACGATTTTATAGTGTTTTGTTATTGAATGAATTGGAGACTTTGGTATGGATGTATTGCTTTATGCCAAAATATCAACAGCGTTCCTGTTTCATTCCCTGATATCAACATCTAATTTAGCAATAAGGTGGTCTTTCCTTTATCTTTCTGTTCGTGAATCTGGCTTCATGTTCTTCCAAAGCATGCTTTAATTTCACATTCTCAGCCTTGACTTCGGCACTCTTCTTTCTAAGTTCAGCAATCTCGGCTAAGAGCTTCGAATTTACTTCTCTCAACGAATCGATCTCAGATTGCATGTTTGATTTTTTTTTATACAAAATGGAATAATTCAAAAGTTCGAGTTAGATATATAAATAATAAAGAAATCACGCGTGACGATTTGTCACGCCGATCAAACACAAAGGTCCGGACTTTGCCCGGGATACATGACGCTTCTATACTACGACTGCGGACTAATATTTTTTATTGACCTATGCTTTTTTATTACCCTCTCTTCACTTCGTGAATCTGAATCCGGCTTTTGTGCCTCCTCCAACAACCATGCAATATGCCCGAGAACTTTCCTAACCATGTTTTTCACATTCTCATCCTTATATACAACGAACACCGGCTCCGATAGTTTGAATCTTAGCCTGTCTTGATCATCGAGTGAACATTCCATAAAATACCACTTTTCCGCATCTGTGACAATTCCGAATACCTTACCCACGAACACACTATCTTCCTCCATCTCGCTCGCCTTACGTTTACGGTTTGATAAAGCGGACTCGAGCTGAACGGCATTCTGAGCAATACCCTTGTAAAAATCTTCATCTTTTACTTCTGTCACGCCAACCGTTTTTGGGGTTCGGAGCAGGTCTATTGCGAAATCGACTGGTCCGTGTCCATTGGGTCCTGTGTGATTTTTTCCTGGTCGGAGCTCAAACTTGCCTTCGTATAGATTTATCCCAGCAACAAGATAGGAGTAAATTAATAATATATGTATATATGATAATTATCTGTATGACAATATATTAAATCTAATATATTAAATATCTGTATATTCAGAATGAAATTGATCTTTAAGAAAAGTAATACAGAAACTAATTTGTTATATTATTATTATTTTAAGTTTGTATATATATAAATATTTTAAAATGATAATAGTATTACCATTTTAAGATTATACATATGTAATTATTTTAAAATGGTAATAGTGACTATGTTCACAATAGTTATTAACTTTTATAGCTTCAAGTGGTTATTCGTCTGATTATTCTTTCAATAAGGTGAGGTATATGAGATTTACTTCTGATAGAATATGATTATCTTCTCAATAAGATAATTTATACGTGTTTTACTTGTAATAAAAATATGATTATCTTCTTAATAAGATAATATACGTGAATTTACTTCTAACTAAATGCTCTTTCAATAGAGCAAGAAGAAAATAAGATAAGATATAAGATAAAATATGTGTGTTTATTAAAGAAAAATACTAATTAACT
>CAJVPS010000677.1:0-20990 GCA_910591765.1 Ambispora leptoticha | reverse complement strand
CCAGGTCTTGGGTCATCATCGAAGCTTCCAGTTTCGTCTTTCTTCTTGCATATTCGGTGGACTGAAGCCACGCCCACCTGCTCCGACGTGGCGATTTCTCGAAATGAATACCCTTCTTGTCGAAGAGCATAAATGCGGACACGTTTTTCGTGGGAAATTCGAGGCATTGGGAATTAAAATTTTATTTTGGCTATTGTTAGAAATGTCGTTTAGTTTTCTATCTACTACCAAATAAAAAAAGATACTTTTATACTTATCTTTATGAGCCTGAATTTCTTCTTCCAATTCGGTTGTATTACACGGAACACTAAAAAAATTATTGTGTAAAATAGAAATGATGGATGAAAATAAAATTTGCATTGATTGATGTGCAGCATTTTAACGAATAAAATGCACCTACCTTTGACTCCGTACAATTCTTCAATGGCGAGATATTCATATCTCGCCAATTTTTTTCCCGTGTTCCATTTCTTCCATGAGCCACTGTACATGTACATGTACTTTAAGTTCATCTGTTTTAGAATATTTAATGTGACCTACGATACCAAAATAATATTCCCGGATGTGCAAATTTTTTAATGAAAAATGTTGAGATCCTATTCCAGAAACAGAGGAACTTTACCAATTTATTTATTCCATCGAATTATTAAATATATCTTTGAATCATTGTAAACAATCAGAATTGAAATCAAATACACGAATTTTGAATCTTCAGTGCCTTTATAAAGAGATATACATCATGATTTTGTTCACAGAATGGTCGTTCTTTCTTACACAACCATTCCCAAATATAAATAACTGCAGCGCTAATGTATGGCTTTCCATTTAGCAGCTTTATCATTTAATTCCAATCTTAATCATATCCTAAATCCTAGCCTTAAATTAATATTAATATTTAAATAGAATGAAAGGTAGCTATTTATCGAATCAGAAATCATTTGTTTGACATATTCCTAAAAAATATAAGGTACTTATTTTTTTTAATATATTAGTGGTCATTGAGAAGAAGAGATGCCAAGCACTCGAATCTTTTATTCAATATTCTTAATTTCTATTATTTAAAAATTGAAACTAGAGTTCACAAATACATTTGAGTACTGTACGTCACTGTCTTCATCTATAATATCTCTTATAAGTAATATATTATGAGAACGTAAATAATACTCAGATATTATCTATTAACTTTTATTTATTAGTATTTTATTGCTAATTATGTATTAAAATTCTTAACAAAAATTAATAACTATTTTTTATTTAAATTTTAAATACCAAAACATTAAAATGAAAATAAAAATTTTAAATTCTTGAAAGTTTAACTTTCAAAAATAATTTTATGTACTAGTTTTGAGAAATTAGAGTCTAAAATTTTTTCAGATTATTATGAAGTAACGGTATATCCAGTGATCGAAATTACACTCACTAGATATTGCACGTACATGCCAAAATTTCGATCTATATGTACAGTACATGTACAGTACCCACAGAAAGTATCACCCGATTTGAAATTATATAGTAAAATATATATAAAATTTTTTTCATGATTTATAATTAAAACACTTCTTACATCTTAAGTTGCCCACAGCTATTGAAAACTACGATTGATTAACTTTAAAATGTTATAAAAGTTAGAAACAATTACTAAAAGAAATATGTATAGTATATAACTTGAAAATTTCAATTTTTTATATGTAAAGCATGGGAAAAAATTTTTCATATAAATATAACTCATGAGCTTTAAAATGATATAAATAGCCTTTGGGTACTGTCATATGCTTGTGATCGATTTTGTGTAGCGTGACTTTTACAAAAATATTTTGGACAAGATAATTTATCGTTATAAAATGATTAGCAATATTTTAAATATGATTTATGGCATAATCAATGATAATTATTTTTTATTAGAACTCTGAAATTTTAAGCTTTCAGAAAATATCATTTTCATAAAAATTAGTTCACTAGAAATTTTGTAATTCATATTTGAATAAAATTGTTTACTTTTGTGTTTACTAATTTTAACTGATATTTTTAAAAGAATTTACATAGTAATAATAAATAAAATTTATATGATTAAAGTCAGCAAAACCTGTTATATTAATAAAATATTTATATTTTCTAATTTCTTTAATGAGTTATAAATCAGTTTGTTCATATATTTGTATTTTGAAATTATTAAATAATAATCATTTCAGTAAAAATTGATATGAAGTAATTAGATATGATTTATGATACAATCAGGGATTAAGAACATCAAATTCTAAGCTTTTAGAATATATCTTTTTTATAAAAATTGATCCATTAGAAATTCTGTAATTCTTATTTGAATGAAATTGATCAATTTTGTGTTTACTAGATCAATTTGTTCATGTATATTTATTACATAGTTATTTAATATTTAGATCTATTAGAATGTGGTGTTCAATCTTGATTTTTATGTTTTTATTACATTACCATGCATTTCCATATGCAAATCTGTAATTTCTGATCTTTAGGCATTACTCGAAAATGATTCTTTTGCAAGCACAAAATATACATTTCATGAATGTAGTAATCAAGGTGAATCTAATAAAATAATTTAGATGGTTGGTTGCAAAACTTTCTATATGCAAAACGTCTTTAATTAAATTTCGCAAATAATTAAAATTGGGATGCTACAATCAGTGTTTGAACTTTGATAATTTCTCCGGTTGCCATCTTGTCCGGATACTTTTGGCAGGTTGGTGTATATGTATCTATCTCCTCGCGTGGTGATATTCATGCGAGAATACTACCATTTTGATTCGTTATGATTAGACAAATTGAATGGAAGTACATGTACATCACGTAATAAGATCTCGCACGTAAAAATAACGTTAAATCAATATCAATTTGAACTTTAGGTGTAATATCTCAGTATCCAATAATCGGAATTGCATAAAATACCACCGTGCAGTTATGGCGAATCAAAAAGTGAGTTTTTATGCAATTCCGATTACATGTATTAGGTATCGAGGTATCGTATATTTTTTTTATTTCATCATGCGTTATAATACTCTACTAATTTTCGTATCGATAAATTTTTTAAGCTCAATTTTCTCAAGGCTATTGTATAAACTTTTTATTCGTTTTTGTCGGAAAGCAAATATTTTGCTGTATTTAGTTTAATATTTAAAGTTACGATATTCTGCTAGGGCTCTGTATAATGTTCACCATTTTATGATTGGTATTATTCTTATTATTATTATTATTATTATTACAACCATACCTCCACATAACCACACCAATACATGTATAGTCAATTTCTCCATACAATCACAGGTTTTCCCGATCCCCAACTACATCAGATCCTAAATGCAACCGCCCTGAATGCAAACATCTCTCTAAATGCAAGCTCAAACTCTGGTCAAAATATATACTTAAACACCATATGTGTAATTTTTCTTATTTTTCTCTAAATATATTGTGTCAAAAAGTTGGTTGTATTTAGGAGGTCTGACTGTATTAATAAAATCTAGGAAATTTGACTTTCACATACTCACATCTTTATAATCGCAATTTTTGCTGGTTCCCGAAAGTGAGATCATGAGGAGGCATGACTGTATTTTAATCACTTTTCTTTATCTTTTAAAAAGCGAATTTAGCATGTTATAGCATTATCTATTCTATTATACCTCTCATTGCCAGGCAGATGAGTACTCTTTCTGAAATCCCTAGCATCTAAAAGCAGGAATGAAAAGCTCGTCATTTTGAAAAGCAATTGTTATGTAAAGTTCTTCATACTGCTGTCAGCTCAATCAGTTTGGCTTGAAGCAGCTTTAGAAGCATAATGTTCTGACATTGCATTGCGTTTACTGACTGCGTTGCTGGAATTAGTGCTGCGTTGCGTTGGCTGCGTTCCATTGCTTGTCGCGGATTCTAAAAAAAGAAGAGAACTATAACAAAAAAAGCAAAAGCAAATATTGTGTGCGTAATTTGATAAATTGCATTATAAATTGCATTATAAATGATTGTGGGCTTTTCGTGTTCTTTGGACTCATTAACGCAACAAATACAATTGATAATTTACTATAAACAAGCAAAGCACCGAGCAATGTGACAAGCAACGTGTTTCGCGGCAATAATAATGATAAACATAATACCGTATTTCATGGGTCATAGTAGCCACATCCATTTTCAACAATAATAAAGCATTCAACCATTTGTTCTTTTTAACATTCTGATATAATTTAAAACCGTACATGCGTTTTCCTGTACCCCAAATCTAGAAAGTTTTTCGGAACTGTTTATTTTCCAATTTAGACAACTAATAAGACACAGTGAAATTCTTATAAAAAGGCAACGCTAAGAGACTGTTCTAGGAGATTAGCGTAATAATATACGGCCTAAATTATTTTTGATCTAATTCCATTTCTTCGAAATTTAAGCTCAACATCTTCCTGGCACCTTCTGATTTTATGCCAATTTGAAATGCTTTTCTAATAAATTAGATCCCGCTATAATGGGCAAACCAACATTTTATCATTTCGAACCGATCAGATTTTGATTATGGAAAGAAAGCGTATCAATTACATGTGGTTATATCAAATTTTGTGATTCAATCAAAGAAATTTTCGAAAGAGATTTTTTATGTTGTGAAAACAATTTGTGCACCACTGTTTGCGAGAAGAAAATTACGCAGCATAAATTATCAACAAAATCATTTACCAATGGAAAGAACCATGCGCTCGTTTATTATTATGTAACAATTAATTGATATTTGTATGACAAAATCCGGTTGGAAAACAGCATAAATTATCAACACACGCATCCGCTCGTATCGATTAATTGAATATTTGTATGACAAAGGTTTTTTGGAAAATAAAGTAATTTCACGCAGCACCGAAGAAAAAAAGATAACTTTCTCTCGCTGAAAAAAAACCTTTGGTTTCCTTACTAAAAATTCAACTAACATTCAATAAATTTTTCATAGATAGATATATTTAAAACCAAGTTTAAGACCAACTGCAGGTTATGAATATAAGTTTATTGATACATGTTATTTATTCTTATGCTCTTACATGTTATTTATTCTTATGCGCTTACATGTTATTTATTCTTAAGCTCTTACACGTTAAGCATCTTAAGAAAGAATGTGAAAAAAAAAATGTTTACGTAGTTCCGACTGGTAGTGCTTTTCTTCTACAAAATATTTGAAAACAAAAAGTAAATGTGATAGACTTCATGATATGAAAAACAAGAACAGAACTTGAATAAAAAATCAAGTAAAAAGAAAAAATAATACCTATTGTGCACTATTTAGTTGGGGTGTGTTTTCCTTGCCTAATACATGTATTATGGATTGATTGAAAAAGTTTTGAGATTAAATTCAAATTATAGAGAGGTTGTTCTTATATAGTGTTCTTATAGAGAAGTACGCTGTATAGACTAGAACGCAAATCTCACCTAAAAAGCACTTCAAAGCGGCTAAAAGACGGATTTCTTTATCATTTAGTGATGATGCGTTGCTGAGGTTTTCGTACATGTCTAGGACAGTTTTGCTGAACATTGGAATCTTATCATGGTCAACACCAAAGGGGTGCTCTTGGACTTGGTTCAAATCTATATGAAGATTAAAATTATAATAAATTTATGCATTTATAAAAAACGTTAAAAAGACAAAAGCATACCTTGTGACATATTGTGCTTGAAATTTTTTTATTATTTTATATAATATACAAAAAACATATTAAAAATTTAATATCGTTTTATAAAAATATACTATAGTTTATAAGATGGAAAGCAACTTACACAATGACCTTCTTTATCGTGTATAGTAAAAATTACAAAAAACTATCGAGAGTTTTTGAAATTTGTTAATAAATCTACTATATCGACTAGGCGGGAAAGAGATATACTAGAAAGAGAACTGCTTGCATTTATAAGAATCGCTAATTATTCTATATTATCCCTCTTGTACTGTCTCACTGTTGCATAACTGAGTCGAGAACTTTAAAAATAGATAAGAAGACAATCATTCATGCATTATTCTATAGTTAAGAATATTATCTCTCCTGTATTGTTTCATGCTGCGTCAAGGACCTTTGAAATTAGATAGCTTATGATCAATTTTTCATAATTTCTCGTGACTGTCCTTTTTTTTATGATTCATAAGTTGTGTTCCAAACAATAATAAACGAATCATCATAAACTGCGGAATCTTTTATGCTAATTCGGATGTGTAAATCTCCAGAAACTTGATTACCAGAGATTCGTTATTACTGTGTGTACTTTCCATAAATTCTCTACATATATTTGTGATCTCTTTTGATACGCATACACTCTGAAGTCATCGAGCCTTTCCTCTTTTGATACGTATACACTACTAAATCGTAAAGATTACATTGAACAGATTAAAGGCTTAACGTTCAAGCTTTTTGAACATTTTGATTGTCGAAAGTTACCGTAGTATTTAAATAATTCACATATCGATTACATGCTGTTAAATATGGTTACATGTACATGCATTAAGATTACTGTGATACGTTTCAAAAAATTAGTGACAGGATTAATCACTAAAAAAGGATTTTGAAAGTCAGCGAAACGTTTCAAACAATACTAAAAAAATTAATGAAAGGATTAATGAAATAAAGGGGGGAATGCAAGTTTTACCTATACATGTATATACACGTAAAAGGTTGAACAACATTAATAGTTTCAGCCAACAAAGGCGCCTGATGTAATAAAACAAAGGTAACGATAATAATTAATCAGAAACAAAACAGGGGGGTTTCTTGCATGCATGAGCAGAAACGAAATTGATGTTATGCATGTATATGGTTGTTTTACAAAATAATAAATTTAATAATCATTTACATGTATCACAAGCTTCTTATGTATCATACAACAAACTTGAGTGAACTAATCAAAGAAGAATCGTCAATCTCATTACCTCTCTTACAGGTGTACCACTTATAAGAAAAAGCGAGTATTGATATTTCGAAGTAGAATTGAATGGGAGTAAAAAGAAAAAAAACCAAACCTAAGCAAAGAACATTACCTAGCGTTCGCAGAAAAATATGAAATTGGAAGGTAGTATTGATCAGGCGAGACAAAATTTAAGATTTTTGGGTCTGATGGGAAACAGACTTTTGGAACATTGAATCATTTCAGTAAAATAGGTTGGTGATGATATGGGAATGCCTTACGTCTCATGGCGTTGGCTGTTTTTGCAAGATTGAGGATGCTGAGTTATACCAACAAACATCTCGCGTATTAAAAAAGTGTTGGGACTTAAATCTTTGGTTGAAACACGATGACAATGATGTTTGATGCTATTGATTCAATTTGGCGGAACGTCATGCAATATTGTTCACTTTGTTCAAAGTTGAAACATTCAGGACAAGAGAAAAATGATAATAACTCAAAATTTTCTTATAACAACCTGCTTTGAAATCAAAATAACAATGTTTTACATTTAATTTATATATGTGTGTTTGATATAGTCTTAAGCTAAACGGTACGGAAAAAGTTTTGGACATTTAACACTGCCATCAAGGATCACGGATTTACTGTTAAAAAGATCATTGTCCAACAAAGACGGGAACAGCAAATTTGGTTCAGAAACAAATAGGATGAAGGTTTTTGATTAACCACCCAATTTCCAGGTCTAGACTTCGTTGAACATTTGAGGTTGAACATCATCTTCGCGTCTTCCCGATCAAATTTCAAGAGGACCTGAAATAAGATTCAACAGCTTTAACATCGACACCTGCACTAGTCTGATCATAAGGAAGGCCCGAGGTGGCTATGCAAAATGGTAGTTGTGTCAAATTCAATCTAGAATAAAAAATATTGATTCATCAGTCAATTAACCCACAGATTAGATTCCGAAACGGGTTGTAATAACCCGGATGACCCGGGTCAAAACAGGTTTAAGAGGCCATATTTACGTTTCTATAATGAGCGATAAAGAAAGATAAATCTATCGATTTATATTAATATGATGCCTTGTAATTTAACTTTTTTATCGCCAATTACCGCTTTTTTGTTTAGATTTCTTCATCAATACGAGCTTTATGCATTTTAGCGAGTTTTCCTGCAGTGTGAACTCTATATTATATCAAAAAATAGATAAGCGAATATTGTTTATTCTTCCTAGACTTATTTTATAAACATATCCGTGAGAAACAGTCGGATTATGTGCAATATATTTCTAAGTACGTTCAATTCTTTAACAGATTCGGGGATTCAAGAGATACAAGTGCGTTTTTTTATTCCACGTTTCAAAATCTTTTTGATGTGAGGTGGCGGAAAAAGTCTCCATTTATTTTGTTGACATCGCCGTGAGTACCCGCGTTTTATTTGTTTCTTATTTATTATATGTAATTACCGTTGCATGTTACATCGTTTCATCAACCAATCTAGTATAATTAATTTTTCTATTCTTCATAAGAATGGCTCCTTTCTCAAGTGCACCATCTATATACGACAATACAAATATAAATACAACTACAGCTTTGGCAAAAAAATAAAAAAGAAAAAGATATGCTTAATGTAAAATCTAAGCTCCAATTTCATGAACGTTTGATTGAAAAATCATGTACCAATCTCAAATCGCCAAATCTCTAATATCTCTTTAATAAATTATGCTAATAGAATAATTTATTTTGAGATTAAAACAATAGAAATTTTCCGAATGCCATATCTTTAAAACGCCTATTCTTATTCTTTCACTTTTTCAATGATGTTTTTGAACAAAACACTATACTCTAAAAGATGGGGCTTGCGTTTCATCTTTTTGCGATGAACTGCTTAACTTTTTGTATAAGTCCAAAACTGGTTAGCTGGCAACTTGGGTCTTATCATAATTAGGACCAAATAGATTACATAACATTCATACCAATTTAAGAATTAAGTCATAAAGAAAAAAATGTATTATTATTATTATTAAAGGAGATACTTGACAACAAATGCATTTACTGCAATTATGAACTTGTAGTTTTTCTCTTAAATCATTCATATTCTCTTAATGTGTTTTGAATTTTCAAAGAAAATAAAATCAACAAAATAGCGAAGTGATTTACTTCGTCTGATTCGTCTTCAATATTTCGATACTGATTCTTTAAAAAATTAGTTATTTTAACATAGATCTGAGTAATGATTCAATTGTGTAAATTGCATTTGAATGGCTCTCATCGCCTCATCAAATTCTCTGGCTCTGGTATGAAATATTTCTTTAATTACTTCATTTGTCTTAGAATTTCTAAAGAATTGCAGTCTTGAAAATGCAAAGTATTCGGTTTCAATCCCCGATGGTTTAAATGATATATTCGATAGATTTGATAGAGTGAATAAAGTGGTAAAGTTCCACAGCAGTTGGTCTGTTTTCTGGAATAGGATCTCAACATTTTTCAATAATAAATTTGCACCATCCGGAAATATCGTAGGTCTTACTTCTTTTATAAGGTCGTATACAAGATCTATATCATGACTTCGTTCACAGAATGGTCGTTCACCTATTACAATCTCATACAATTCCCAAACTATAAATATCTGCAACGATACTGTACAGCTTTCCATTTAGCAACCTTTGGACTCATATAAGTACTCCATAAATTTCTTAGTTAGAATTTTTCTATATTTGTTTGAATGCTATAATTCAATAATATATTTACAGGATGAAAGTCAGATGCAATTTCTTTGTGTGAATGCTTTCCAGATTAATGATAATATCAGATAAATAGCTTAATTTTTTATTCCAAGTTGATTTTTTGTAACATATTTGCGAAGGTTGCTATTTCTTGCATAAGTCATTCTATGTTGATAGAGTATTCGTTTTTAATTACCGTATATGACCGAAAATAAGCACCCTCCAAAAATAAGAACCTTTAGGTTTTGGAAAGAAATGGTTTATTAGATTTTGTATTACATATCCACGTCAAAAAAAATAACATCTTCATTCTCTTCTATTATATCAATTTCATAAATTTTCTCATTACTATTCTTTTGATTATTTTCTATCTCTTCATCTATCATATCTGTGTCATTCTCATCAACACAAGCATCACTTTCTATATCTTCCAACTCATCAAAAATCTCCTCATCCTCCGATCCATCCAAAGCATTAGAAACGCAACACTTTCAAAATGCATGCTGAATGATCTCTCGGATAATTTCCTCCCAGGCCGTAAACACCCAGTTACACATGGTATACAAGCTTGCGCGCTTTAAATTTCCATTTGCAGTTTTTCTGGCACCCCCATCTGCCACCCGTGCATGCCATTGACGATGAAGAGCAGCTTAGAAAGGATGATTAATCAAAACATCCAGTGGTTGACATAGGAATGTAAGGCCACCAGAAATAACAACAAGGTCAATATTGTTTTTTTTTCATTTCATATTTAAGATTGTCTGTAAGGTACACTTTGAATGAATCATAAACAAGTGGGCTCTTTATCATGGCCACCTGGTCGTTTTTTTGCAAAATCTTGAGTCCAAGCTATCATCCCTTCTTCATCCATCCAATCTTTTTCATGAAAGGAAATGTTGACGTTAGAAGGTGGTGATGGTGTATTTTTTAGTTTTAGGCCATTGCTTTCCTTTAAAGATAATAGTTGGCTAAAGTTTCTGACCATTGGCAAAACAGGTAAAAGCAACTGTAAAACGATTTTTGTCATTACCTGTAGTGCGAACATGAACTGTTTTTTTTTGCCAACTTTCTTAACAGTAAGTTCACCCACTATAACAAATCATATTGGGGTTCGTCCATATTTGCAATATGACTGAGCAGAAAATCTTTACATTGGCATAACCAGATTACATATTGTTGAGTAAGGTCATAACGGTGTAAAAAACATTTGAGCCATTTCGAAGAAGCTTTGAAATTGTTCGCGATGGTTTTTTTTCCAGGATCATTTGTGATAGCAGCAGTTTCAGTGACAAGTTTCAACATTTCAATTTTGAGACCATAATATGTAACAGCTAAGGCAGCCTCACGCATTTGAAGAAACCAAGCAAAAAGTTGGTTTTCTTCTTCGGGAAAAAACTCCTTCCTATCAGCGCCAACCCAACGAGACTTGCGGTTTTTGAGGTCGTCAAGCTGATTTTTTAGAGCTTTTACCCATTTGCTAACCATACTTTTTGCAATGCCGAAATGAGCAGCAGCTCTGGTATTATTGGAGGCTAGAGCAAAACGACAAAACGAACAACAGCAGAATTTTCCTCAACAGAATATGACTGCCCTTTACACGTGTCATATTATTGATAGATTTGAGTCGCGTTTCATGCTTCTAATTAAAAATTGTGAATACCGAATTGCAAAGTTCCGAAAATAAGAAACCCTCCTGATTTCACTGTTTGAAGGCCCGATTTTTGGGGTTCTTATTTTCGGTCATATACGGTATCCCATAATAATTAGTAATTTCTTACGGTCTGAAACTATTTTTGAAAATTTATTGTGATAAAAAACAAAAAGTAAAACTTTACTTTAGAAATGTTCATTTTTTATCTCGTTTATAAACGCCGGAATAATTCCTTTGAATATTGTAATAATTTCAATACAATTTATCATATTCTCCATATGGTGGATCATCATCCAACCGGGCTGCTTTACAAAATCTCCTTTGCAAGATATGCAACGTTGGCAATTCTTTCAAAGGAATCCATTCGAATTATCCATATGTATTAGATTGTCGATATCTTTATTTCCAATGGACAATTCAGAAATTCGTTTGTGATATAAAAAACAGACAACGCAGTATTCATTTCTTTGGCATCAAATACATTTACTACAACATGAGTATTCTGAACTACATGTAATAGGTTCACTTTGTACATCGACATATGACCAAATCATATGAAGATCATTAGGTGATTACGAAAATTCTAATAATGTCACGAACTTCTTGTCCCGTACCACATGACAAAAATTCTTATCTTGTAGTAGCAGCATTAACAATGCTTGTCCAATAATAAGAATTTCTTACAAAAATGCTTACTTTGCGATCTATTATCATTAGAAATTTCATACAAAGGTACGTACCATACGTTATTTCTTTAATCCATAGAAACGATTACATTTTTCTTACAAAATTCACATTTTGTATAGCAAATAATGATTTTATTTTAGATTTTATTAATTTCTTTATTTGAAGCATAGCTATACTCCTTTTGTAAAAATTCTTGCAAAAATTCATACTTTGTGCTTTACGTGTAATAACCCGCGAATTCCGTACTTGATTACGATCTTTAATATCTAGGTAGTTATATTATAACCAAATTGTACATAAAAGATAGCTCTCGAAGGTCGGCAATGTGTGGTTTGAAGAAAAATAACTAAATAAAATTTTTAACTCTTACCTAATAGCATTTCGGTTTTTATTTCTTTTGGGCCATAATAAATTTATAGCTTTATTTCTTTTGGGCCATAATAAATTTATAGCTTTATTTCTTTTGGGCCATAATAAATTTATAGCTTTATTTCTTTTGTGCTTAATAAAATCGAAGACTTTACCTCTTTTGCCATATAAAGTTAATGCGTGTTTTTTGATCCTTTGAATTTGTTTATTTTGTTGAAGACTTGTGTTATTATGGTTTTGACTAAAGAATATTTGAGTTTTGTTAATAAACTCTTGTAATATTTATTGTTATTTGAATTAAATTATAGTAATTACTTATTATTTTTATTATTTAAATTAAATACTTTGCCTTTCCCTTTATCTTTGATTGCATAATCTCCGTGTAAGATTGGCATATGAAATCTTAATGATACCCCACCCTGCTTAATTCATTCAGTCCCCCGAATTTTGTTACAATCACAATTCTTTAGCTAACCTAATTTTTTGAATTGGGTGTAACATTACATTTCAATTAAAACAGCGCAAAAACACTCATGCATGAACTCGTTACTAATTACTAATATATTTTTGCATAAATTATTTCTTTATCACTGTAAACTTTATAACAATGAATGGTTTGCGAGAATAAAATATTGAAATTCTGATAAAGAATACGCTTAGAGAACATTTTGAATGGATTCCTTTTAAAAGATTTACCAACTTCAAAGATCTTTCAAAAGGGAATTTTTAGCACAATTTACAACTGGAGATCACTGAGAAACGATTTAGAGAACACAAAGTAGTGTGAAATAAGTAAAAATTTCTAAAGTGAAATCAAATTGTTTTGTTTTCCAACAACACAATCAAAAATATATTCGGATTGCTCCACAATGTAGTTTAGAATAAGTACGTGATGACTTATGCAAAAGATAGCAATACATTACATATTTTATATTTGAAGAAGATCGGTGCACAGGTCGAACGAGGTAGGTTTCACCCTTGTTTTTGCCTAAAAGCGAAAATATTGCATTTCCGACCCCTATTTTATAGATTGCTAACCAATCGGTGAACAATAATTCACGTGAAAATTTTGGTTAACCACATGTATTTTTTAGTGCCAAAAAAAAACAAAACTAACAAATCTTCAATAACTCGAGTTTTTATTAAACAAACGACGTCCGCGATTCTTTTGAATAAATCATCGGTTGGAATATCTTTGCGAAAAATCAAATAAATTATTTAGTATATAATGTAAAAAAAGAAATACAGTATTAATTTATTTACCTTGATTTCCCTATTTATCAAATATGAAATAGTTAAATATCAACTTTGAGAATTTTTGAAATCAATTTTTATGAAATTATTGCAAATTTTCATCGTGTAAGTATTTTTATATATAGAAAATTTATAAAACATTTTCAATAACTTTTATTTAGCAATCATATAGCATCTTGAGTGATTAAATAAAATTATTAAAACATTATACATATTATAAAATTATATTAATAAAAGAATTATTTTATAATCAAATCTAAAATATGAAATATTTTATTTAAATTAATTAATAATTAATATAATTTTTTTAATTCTTAAGTATATTCATAATAATCAATAATAATTATTAATATTAATTAAATAATCGATTATAATTAATTAAATAATTGAGAATTGAAAAAAAAACAAATTATTATCTATCAATTTAATAATTAATAATAATTGATAAGTATAGGAAGAATTAATAACTAACTAGTATAATTAGTAATTAATTACTAATTGCTATTAATCTTTTCTAATATTATCATATATATTGATATTAATAAGTTTAATTATTAATTTATTTAGCACTTTGTAAAATTTACTTTATATTAAATTCTTGTCAATTAATTTATTAATTACAATTATATTCAAAAGTAATGTATCTAGTATTAAATTTATTAATATAATATAATAAAAATTGAAATTTCCTAATTATATTAAAATTATAATTTTATAATTTTTATTTTCATATTAAAATAAAGTTAATTAATTATAATTTAATATATATATATATATATATTTTTAAAAGAGTTAATCTAATTATAAAGTTAATGCAAGAATTTTTATTAATTAAAAATAAAATTAAATTAATAAAAATTTTTGCACTAACTTTATAATTAAAATAACTCTTTCAGAAAAAATCTAAAAAATCTGGAAAAAATATATGTTAAAATATAACTAATAAACTTTATTTTGATATAAAAATAAAATTTATTTCTTAATAAAATTATAAATTTTAATATAGAGAAATAATTTTAATTTTTATTATATTTTATTAATAAATTTAAATTTCTAATATTACTTTTGATTATCATTATATAATTAATTATAAAAAATATAATTGTTATTAATTTTTAATTAATAAATTTAAATAATAATTATTTATAATTAATAATTAATTATTATTAATTACAAATTAAAATTAATAATAATTAAATTTTTTTATATTTAATAGAATTGATTTTAATTAATTCTTATTAAAAATTAATTATTATTTAAATTTATTTATATTTAATTATAATTAAATATTATTAATTTTAATTAATTATAATTAAATAATTAATCTTAATTAATTTTTAATAAAATTGATTAAAATTAATATAATTAATTATAATTAATTATAATTAATTATTAATTAAGAATTATTTATCAACTACATTTAAAATTTTCTAATAAGAATTAATTTTTTAAGTTTTTATTTTATTTTTTTTATCCAAAATTTTTATTAATAAAATTTCTTAATGCATTACTATTAAGTAATACTCAGATAGATTTTCTATTTACTTGATTATTAAATTTTAAAATCTTTTATAATTATCTTTTAAAATATAAATTTCATTTTCTTTTATTAATATATTATTCCTTCTTATAATTCTTTAATATTTAATATCTGATTTTAGTCTTTAAATAATAATTCTTTGCAAAATATTCAAATTTTTTATAATTATAACAAGTATCTTTAATTTTATTATTCTTCTAAAAAGTTTTCTTATATGAATCTTTTACTTGATTTAATTCTATTAGTAATAATTGGCTTCTTTTTTCTTGTTATTAATAAACTCAATTAGAGTTATATCTATTCTATATACTTACAGATTAATCTTGTTTATATATAATTATATTAAAGAAAATAACTAATTTTCAAGTATTTTCTAATATTTCTGATAATCTTTATCTTTATAATAAGTTTAAGTACATTAATAAAGTAGGCTACTTGATTTAAATCTTCTATATCTTCTATTTGATCAATTCTATTTCTAAATTTATATTATATTCTTGCATAAATCCAGTTTGTCGAAGAAGATGTAACTGGCTGCAAAGATATTATAAATAGCATGATAATTGAAAGATCTCTTTTAGTTCTTCTATAAATATTTTTCATATATCATATGGTATAACATTATCTGCAATTTTGTATTTGTTGAGATACCAATATAAAGCAGCTCCTTCTAGAGATATGGTAGCAACAGAAACCTCTCAATATGATATTGGGTATTATGATAAATGTCCAGCTCAAAATATTTTTAATTGAAGTAAATGATACGATTGCCAAAAAATAACTGCTATGCGTGTAATAAATATCACAAATGACTTAAAGCTGAAAGGTTTAACAAAAGGTCTATTTTATATCAATTTATAAAGCAATCTGTTGGACGGATCAACATTTTGAGAATGTCGCGATCTTGGAGATTCGATATTTTGTACTTTGGATGTTGAGTGTCGGGATTTTTTGGCTTTCAACATGGAGAATGCGAAATTGTGTTGATTACATCCGAGTTTATAGACAAAGTAAAATATCTTTAAAATGTAAGCATATTGCTTTTCAATATAATTCATTTTTTCAAAATTAGGTTCAGACGTTGCAATATGAAATTACTATATTATAGTTAAACCTTCCCCCTCCCCCAGCTAATAGTGATCTACGCACACAAAATGGATTTTTAACGCATTTTAATAGATTTGGCTGGCTGTTGATCTTGCCCGATGGCCAATCGGCCAAAAAATTCTTGGCCGCAGCCAAATGCCAATCCTGGCGTAAAGGCTACAAAGGCTAGCACACATCGATTCAAATTGCAGTGCAATCATTCACCGTGATTTTGACATGATCTGAGTTTATCTTTTCGAAATCAAATATTAAAACATGATTCGGCCTGTCTAAAGTGTGGGCAAACATATAGTCAGAAATGCCGTTAGATTACCAGTATTATACCTTGATATCATCCATATTTTACTAGCCAGGTGAAACCTACACTATTCGACCTGTGGTGTTTACGTGTATTTGAAATAACGATTATTAATTTTGATAAACTTGTTTAATATCAATTTGTTTTAATACAGTGCTATTTTAATGTTACATGTATTTAAAAATACATGTAAATCGTTTCAAGTTCCCGCAGGTTCTTTACCATTAAAGTAAGAACTCAAAACATGTATATGTATAACAATTACATGGAAAATTTTTTGAATATCAATTACTATTTTTGGTATTTAACAATTCCGACCATTTTACTTGTTTTGGCAATTGTTGACACATTTTTGACGCACCTAATTAACACAACAAACATGGATTCTGTTTTGTTAAGGAATATTAACTAATGAATTCTCTTTTTGAATATTACCTAATCACCCAAATTATACAGTCGGCCAAAGTCTATAAAAGCAACCTTACTTGTCCTGAGATTGATAATATTTATGTCCAATCTTTCAACTAATTCTTCAATAATGACTCTATTTTCAATTAACAAAATTCCAAAGTATGGACACTTGTGTTTTTGATCCATTTAATGTAATACCAAATTCACAAAAAACACGCACACTCTGCAAAGTCACTCATTTTTTTGATATACGCAATATTGCATTATACGCACACTGCAAAATGACTCATTTTTGATCTACTCCACATATCGTTTTACTCGTAGAGAAAATATGCGAAAGCTAGTATAATTTGTCACAAGTTCTGCCAGCATCACATCATTAATAGGATTAAAAGAAAATTTCTGGATACACAGTATGAGGTGCGCTAATTTCCGAGAAGACCAATTATTAACTTCATCAACACAAACAAAATCACAATATTACAATGATGATAAATTGTTTTGGCTGACATGCATATAATCAACCATGTGTGCGAAGATTAATTACATGTAATTTGTGTTTAATTAAACTACGCACACTGCAAAGGTACTCATTTTTCGATCTACCCCACGTATCGTTTTACTCATAGAGAAAATATGTGAAGCTAGTATAATTTGCCACGAGTTCTGTCAGCATCTCATTATTAATAGTATTAAAAAAGAATTTCTGGATACACAGTATGAGGAGCTCTAATTTCCGAGAAGACCAATTAATTAGCTTCATCAAACAAAATCACAATATTACAATGATAATAATTGTCTTGGCATGCATAAAATTAATTATAATCAACCATGTGTGCGAAGATTAATTACATGTAATTTGTGTTTAATTAAACTACGCCTCTTCAAAGGATTCAATTCAGGAGTGCAGTAATCTTTTAATCATCTCAACTATTAGGATCTCATATATGCGTTATAAACTACTAGAAACTATAAAAGCAGAACAAAGAGAGGTTTTCGACGGTATGTGTGTTGTTTTTATTTACTTTAAAAATCCGATTTTTAAAAAAATTTGAAAAATAAAAATAAAAAAAAGATTGATTTCTCTTTTTTTATGAACCGCATGACTTATAATAATTCTCATATAGTAAGACATATGGAGCCGAATACGTTAATAAGCAACATAAATGAAGGGCAAGAACATCCGTTCGGTCCCAATCATCATAGCATCGAAGCTGCCAGCCAGCCAGTTTTGGACTTATACAAAAGATTAAGCAGTTCGCTGCAAAACGATGAAAAACAAGCCGAAACCTTAAAAGCGTTGGAGCATTTTTTAGGTAATTTTTTCGTTAATAGGAATATAATGCGCGTACTTAAAAGACTAAATATTATTTTAACTTTTATAGGCGATGACGTCACCAAAGGTCATTCGGTAGTTTTTGCTAAAAAGTTTATGTATTACTTTCTTCTTCTCATAAGTTCTTTTATCTTTTTCCACTTCCTCATGTAACCCAAAAATGTAGTTGAATTTGAATTTTGTATTACTTTCTTCTTCTCATAAGCATAAGTTCTTTTATCTTTTTCCACTTCCTCATGTAACCCAAAAATGTAGTCTTATTCATTTGAATTTGAATTTTGTTTTATGTGAAAGCGAATCTTAAGACAATTAAATAAATTTAAGTTTCCATCGAGAGCTATGCAAATTAAGAAATTATCATTCGATTTGTCTCGATAGGATAAACTAATAATGTGGTTTCATTCGAAACTAATCGCTAAATTGTTCAAAAGTCGCATTTTTTGAAGATGGGATACTTTGTTAATTACTATCGATGATAATGATCAGTTCGTGTTGGCAACCGATGATGCTATATATACGTATTCGGAAATTTTATATCATTTTAGCTAATTTTAAAAAATGATAGAAAATTTAAATGCAAGAACTGCTTTAATTATACAGTGGTTGACATAAATATCCGGAATTTATTATGACAGGTAAGACATTTTATTTTTATTATTAACATGTGCAAAAATTTGTACGCACATTCTCAAATACGACTACTAACTATTTACAAAAAATTAATAGTCAATTTTTTTTCCCTCACCGCCGAAACATGATCCTTCATACTCCTTGCTTATTGAAAGTTTTTTTTGATTAACCATAAATTTACTTCCTTTTCCACCTTTCCCTTAAGTATAGCCCAAAATTCTTTGATGGGATTGAAATGATATAAATATAATTGAGATAAATTATAGAAAGAAAGAAAAATATGTTACAATAATATTCTTAGTATATTAGGCTTAAAAATTGATTTGTTCACCTTTTCTTTCATTATCTAACTCACAATGATGTCTTATCAAATTTATTAAGTTATTTAGAATGAATGATTTTTGAAATAGAATTCCATGTTTCTATCAAAAACTTCTCTAAAATATCCAAATTTTTAGGCATTTATTTCTTAATATTACTCTTAATAATAATCC
This sequence comes from Ambispora leptoticha, assembly GCA_910591765.1. NCBI lineage: Eukaryota > Fungi > Glomeromycota > Glomeromycetes > Archaeosporales > Ambisporaceae > Ambispora > Ambispora leptoticha. The sequence continues at coordinate 1,609 of CAJVPS010000677.1, read as the reverse complement.
ATAAATTTTCTATAGGATTATTAATAGTTCAGGTATAGAATGAATATCTTTATTTCAATAATATAATAAGCTATGCATCTTTTATTTATAAGTAGTTGATAATATTTTGATAATAAATTTTGTATAAGTTTATTTAACAAATATAGTAAATAAATCCATTATTTAACTTTAAATTCAGTAAAAATAATATAGATTAAACTAAAATTAGAAATATTTATTTATTGTTTAATGTGATTGGCAAATAGTTAAGTTTTTTTGTCACATACTATATCTTTATAATGCTACTTGAAAATTCTTAAAAATCTTTATAATAATATAAATTTTATAAAATCTTTTAAATCATCTATATATTAATAAAAATATTAAATTTAAGAGAGAAAATATATAATAAATCTTATTTTTATAGATTATTAAATTGTAATTGTTATATTACTATATTATATTATATCAAGATACTATTACTTTATTTTTATTAAAAGTTATATAATTATAATTAAATTTTACTTAGAAAATCTATTTAATTTTATTTTAATTTAATTTATTATTATTTTTATATTATTTATTTATAATCTTTATTTCTTTATTTATTTAATGATTAATTAGTTAATAAGTATTTTTCAAAAGTATTATTTATATTATTAATAAGCAATTTATATAATATTAATAATTTATTTATATTATTTATTTATAATCTTTATTTTTTTAACTATTTAATTATTAATTAATTAATAAATATTTTTTAAAAATAATATTTATATTATTAATAATTGATTATATAATATTAATATTTTATATAATTTTAAAGTATTATTTAAAGATACTAATTTTTTATTAAACTTTAATATATAACAAGAAAATTATAATTAAAGTAAATTTAATTAATAATTTTATTAATTATAATTTCTGATAAAAGTAACAATATATAATATTTTCATTTATTTTTTTATAATAAAATATTTAAAATTCATAAAAATTTATAAATATATTTTTTAGAATATTATAAATAAGATTCTCTAATAGTATAAGCAATATTAGCTTAATAAAATTTTATAATTAATTTAATAAATTAAATATTTATATAAATAAACTTTAAAAAAAATATTTAAAAATATTTTCAATAAGTAATTTTGAAATATTTCTGTAAAAATATATTTTAAGATATAAATCAGTATAAAAAGATTTGTATCTCAAATAAATATTAATAAACTATTTTTTAAAATAAAATTTTAATTCTGTTTTATTTAATTAAGTTATTAGATATTATGATTTATTTAAATATAAAAATTTTTATTATATATTTTTGATAAAAAATTTTTTACTAATATTAACTATTTTACTATATAAAATTAATTAAATTAATATAAAATTATATAGTAAATAATTTATTTACTTAACTTTGAATCTTAATATCTTTATAATTACTAATTTAATTTTTATAAAATTTAAAATATATATTTATCAAATTTAAAGTAATTTACTTACATAATTTAAAGTTTTAATATTACAAATTAATAATAATAATATTTAAAATATTTTTTTAAAAATATAATTTTATTTTAGATTTTTTAGTAAAGTAATACTTTATTTATTATTAAATTAAAATATAATA